>JBBGZY010003917.1:0-43171 GCA_037952925.1 Lithobates clamitans | reverse complement strand
GCACCTCTGCGTTTTTTTGGTTTTTTGCGCTATAAACAAGAAAAGACCGACAATTAAAAATAAATACATTTTTACTTTGCTATAATAAATATCCCCAAAAAATACAAAAAACCCCCCCCCCCCGAATTTCTCCATCAGTTTAGGCCGATATGTATTCTTCTACATATTTTTGGTAAAAAAAAAATCGCAATAAGTGTATATTGATTGGTTTGCCTAAAAGTTATACCGTCTACAAAATAGGGGATAGATTTTTTTTTTTTTTACTAGTAATGTGATTTTTTTAGCAGGACTGCAACATTGCGGCGGACACTTTTGACACTTTTTTTGGGACCAGTGACATTTATACACCAATCAGAGCTAAAAATAGCCACTAATTACTGTATAAATGTCACTGGCAGAGAAGGGGTTAACATTGGGGGGGGGGGATCAAGGGGTTAAGTGTTTCTAATTGTGGGGGGGGGGATGGGACTGACTGGGGGAGGAGACCGATCGCTGCGCCTAAGTACTAGGAGCAGACGATCTGTCTCTACTCCCATGAAAGAACGGAGATCTGTCTGTTTACATTGACAGATCCCTGTTCCGTCCTTCTCAGGAGCGATTGACGGTAGCCACCCAGCCACACACATTGGCTCCTATGCCACGCGCCGCGCTCCCTCTATCCCTCTTAAAGCGCCCACCGTACAGCTACGGCGATTCACACAGGAGTGCCATACTGCCGCTGTCAACGGTGGGCGGTCGGCAATCGTTTAAAGCCCCCCCCCCTCCTCAACAAAAAAATAGAAAAAAAAAAATTACAAATACTGTAGCTGCTGACTTTTTTTAATATTAGGACGCTTACCTGTCCAGGGAGTCCGCGATGTTTCTCTCGGGCGCCGCCGCCCTCGCCTGTAAGGGAAACCAGCAGTGAAGGCTTGCGGCATCACAGCCGGTTTCCTACTGCGCACGCGCAATACGCTTTCTGAATGTCCCGGCAGTGGGGGAAGGGGGGGGGGCGAACTTCCAGAGTGATCCTGCCACGTGGTACCCGCTCCCCACTGAAAGGTGCCAAACGTGGCACCGGAGGGGGACGAGGAGGCAGATGAGTGTAGCTTCCACTTTTGGGTGGGACTCCGCTTTAAGTCGTGCAAGAAATTTTTTTAGCGTTATTTAAAGCCGCCTTTCCCAACCCTTTTAACCACTTGCTGACCAGCCGCCGTCATTATACTGCAGCAGGTCGGCACGATCCCCGCGAACCGTCGTAGCTATACGTCGGATCCCTTAAGCGGGATAGCAGGCATGCGCACGCTGCACTGCGGGGGTGCCGATGCTCGTGGCTGGCGGTCGCGGGCACAAGAGGCAGAACAGGGACGTGTGTGTGTGTGTGTGTGTGTGTGTGTGTAAACACACAAATCCCTGTTCTGAGAGGAGACACAGATCGTGTGTTCCTATTAGCCAGAAACCACGATCTGTCACTTCCTCTAGTCAGTCCCCTCCCCCCACAGTTAGAACACACACTAGGGAACACAGTTAACCACTTGATCGTCCCCCTAGTGTTAACCCCTTCACTGCCAGTGACATTTATACAGTAATCAGTGCATTTTTATAGCACTGATCGCTGTATAATTGTCAATGGTTTTAAAAATATGTCAAAAGTGTCCGATGTGTCCGCCATAATGTCGCAGTCACGATAAAAATCGCAGATCGCCGCCATTACTAGTTAAAAAAAAATCATAATAAAAATGTCATAAATAGATCCCCTATTTTGTAGACGCTATAACTTTTGCGCAAACCAATCAATATACTCTTATTGCGTTTTTTTTTTGTTTTTTTGTTTTTTTTTTGTTTTTTTGTTTTTTTTGCAAAATATGTAGAAGAATACGTATCGGCCTAAACTGAGGAAAAAATTTGTTTTGAAAAAAATAAAAATTGGAGATATTTATTATGGCAAAAAACGTACAAAATATTGTGGGTTTTTTTTTTCAACATTGTCGCTCTTTTTTTTGTTTATAGCGCAAAGAATAAAAAAAACGCAGAGATGATCGAATACCACCAAAACAAAGCTCTATTTGTGGTGTAAAAAAAGACGTCAATTTTGTTTGGGCACAGCGTCGCACTTGCCAGTTAAAGCGACGCAGTGCCTCAAAAAAGGGCCTGGTCATTGAGCAGCCAAATCTTCCAGGGCTGAAGTGGGTAGAACCATAGGCAATTTTTTTTTTTTTTTTATATATAACCCCTGCCAGATTTATTTATTTATTTCACCATTTGTGTCCCATTGTGGAGATTTCCCTTCATTTCCTGTCCCCATAGCCAAACAGGAAGTGAGAGGAAATCCCTGCAAACCACTTGAAGTCCAGGCCTTTTCTGGACTTTTTTTTTTTTTTTAAACGTAAAAATCTCAATTTTTTGCTAGAAAATTACTTGGAACCCCAAAACATATATAACCCCAAGTAGCAAAAAACAGATTTTTTACTTAAAAAAAAAAAAAAAAATATATATATATATATATATATATATATATATATATATATTCCTTGTGACAGCAATAAAAGTGATCAAAAATTGAAAAAAAAAAAAAATACAATGTAAAAAACTAAAATAAATTAAATTAAAAAAAAAAAATTTTTTTAAAGCGCCCCCGTCCCCGCGAGCTCGCGCAGCAAAGAAAACGCATACGGAAGTCACGCCCGCATATGTAAACGGTGTTCAAATGCCACATGTGAGGTATCGCCGCGATCGTTGGAGCGAGAGCAATAATTCTAGCACCAGACCTCCTCTGTAACTCTAACCTGGTAACCGTTATTTTTCATTTTTAAATGTCACCTATGGAGATTTTTAGGTACCGTAGTTTGTCGCCATTCCACGAGTGTGCGCAATTTTAAAGCGTGACATGTTTGGTATCTATTTACTCGGCGTAACATCATCTTTCACATTATACAAAAAAATTGGGGTAACTTTACTGTTTCGTTTTATTTTTTTTAAATTCATGAAAGTGTCTTTTTCCCCAAAAAGTTGCGTTTAATACACCTCTGCACAAATACCGTGTGATATAAAATATTGCAACAATCACCATTTTATTCTCTAGATTCTCTACTAAAAAATATACCGTATATACTCGAGTATAAGTCGTTCCGAGTATAAGTCGAGGCCCTAATTTACCACAAAAAAATGGTAAAAACTTATTGACCCGAGTATAAGACGAGGGTGAGAAATGCACAGCTACTGTAAGTGGAAAAGAGGGTCAACAATGCCCATTTGCATGCTTCACTGTGCCCATTTGCAGCCATAGGTCCCCTGAACTTCAAACTTGGTAGTTAAGGGTTCCTAGATGCCCCCTGGCTGCAGCCAAAATTTGGGGTCTCTGAACCCAAAGGGTCCTGAAATGACATTGCTGCAGATGGACACAGTTGACCGAATTTGGGGGCCCGGTATCTCGGGGCCACTTAGTGCTAAGAACCCCAAATTTGGTGTGCAAACCCAGTGGAACTAGCACCATAAAATTTCCAAAGCCAGGGTTTCTAGCACCAAGTGGCCCCGAGATACAGGGCCCCAAAAATCAGTTCAGAAAATGTCAAGCACCTTTCTGCAGCAGAGAATGTATCTCAGGGCCACTTGGTGCTAGGAACCCCAGCTTTGGATATGTTATGGTACCAGTTCCACTGGGTTTGCACACCAAATTTGGGGTTACTAGCACCAAGTGGCCCTGAGATATGGGGCCCCAAAGTCGGTTCAGAAAATGTCAAGCACTTTTCTGCAGCAGAGAATGACATTTTCCGACCCGATTTTGGGGCCCCGTATCTCGGGGCCACTTATTGCTAGGAACTTCAGCTTTGGATATGTTGTGACACCAGGTCCACTGGGTTTGCATACCAAATTTGGGGTTTCTAGCATCAAGTGGCCCTGAGATACAGGGCCCCAAAGTCGGTTCGGAAAATGAAATTTTTTGCTGCAGAAAAGTGCTTGACTCCAGTATAAGTCGAGGGGGGCACTTTCAGCACAAAAAATGTGCTGAAAAATTCGACTTATACTCGAGTATATACGGTATATAATATTTGGGGGTTCTAAGTAATTTTCTATAAAAAAAACGGATTTTAACTTGTAAACACCAAATGTCAGAAATAGGCTTAGTCATGAAAGGGTTAAACTGGAGTGAACAGAATCTGGTGCAGCTGTGGTGCATGGTAACCAATCAGCTTCTGACTTCAGCTTGTTCAAATAACCTGTTGACCGCTGAAAGATTTACCCCACCCTTGATGACCAGGCCATTTTTTGCTATTCGGCACTGTGTTCCTTTAATTGAGAATTGCGCGGTCGTCTGACGTTTTACCCAAATAAAAGTGATGTAATTTTTTCCACACAAATGGAGCTTTCTCTTGGTGGTATTTGATCACTTTTTTTTTTTTTTTTTTTTTTTAATATTTAGCGCTATAAGCAAAAAAGACCGATAATTTTGAAAAAAGCAAAACAATATTTTTTACTTTCTGCTAAAAAACAGCCAATAAAAAAAATATTTTAAATCAAATTTCTTCATCAGTTTAGGCCAATATGTATTCTGCTACAATAAGTGTATATTGATTGCTTTGCACAAAAGTTATAGCGTCTACAAACCATGAGATATATACTGGAATTTGTATTTATTTTTTACACTAGTAATGGTGGCGATCAGTGACTTGTAGCAGGACTGCGTTTATTGCGGCGGACAATCTGACACTTTGTGAGAACCAGTGACACTAACACCATGATCAGTGCTAAAAATATGCACTGTCACTGTACTAATGACACTGGCTGGGAAGGGGATAAACATCAGGGGGCAATCAAAGGGTTAAATGTGTGCCTAGCCAGTGTTTTGGTGTGAACTTTGTGCTGCTTTTACTAAGGGAAGTGATGGATTTTATTCCCTGCTTTTGCAGGAACACAAAATCAATCGCATCCCCGCTGACAGGACAGGGATCTGCTTTGTTTACATAGGCAGCGCTCCGTTCTGTGTCTGTGTGACGATCGGCGGGGGTGCCGGCGGACATCCAGTGCCCGGCACCTGCAGATCTGCTTCTGCTTTTAAAGGGGTTGTAAAGGTTCGTGTTTTTTCACCTTAATGTATCCTTTGCATGAAGGTGAAAAAACATGCATAGGATACTCCCCCCCCCCGTTTTACTTACCTGAACCCTGGAACTTCACCCGGCGGGGGACGCTCTGTCTCTCTGCCCGGGGTTCTCGGCTCTGGATTGGATAGATTGATAGCAGCGCAGCCATTGGCTCCCGCTGTTGTCAATTAAATCCAATGACCTGGGGGGCGGGGCCGAGTCATACATTCGGCGGCTATAGATGCCGAATGCTGGACTCGGGAGCGCGCCCGCAAAGTAACCCCCCCCCCCCCGGGAAGAGCTTCCCCTAGGGGGTTATCTTCCAATCACTTTAATCACAGCAGAAGTGGCCTGCGGGCGCCTCCTGTGGGCGGAAGTGTGGAATGACATGTATACAGATGATTCTGCACAGAACAGCCGCCCTGTAGCAGTCGGTATATGCCCTGGGAAGTATTCACCTCCCTCTAAATATGTGGTGGTTATTTGGGCAGTGCCTCTGTGTTTTCAATTTTCAATTTTTTTAGGTACAAATGACACAGATCCAAAGTCAAACAAGACACTACAGTTGTAGATGTAAATAAAATGACATCTAATGGCAGTTCTTGCTTTGCGGGATTGTAGATGTAACAAGAAAAGGACCCCCGAGTCTTTGAAGGTAGGAAATGGTATTGATCTGTTCTTAGGCAAGGCAGAGGACACTATGGGGGAGGAGGGGGACAGAGGACACTATGGGGGGAGGGGGGGCAGAGGACAATATGGGAGAGGAGGGCGGACAGAGGACACTGTGGGGGAGGGCGGGGGGACAGAGGACACTGTGGGGGAGGGCGGGGGGACAGAGGACACTGTGGGGGAGGAGGGGGGGCAGAGGACACTGTGGGGGAGGGCGGGGGGACAGAGGACACTGTGGGGGAGGGCGGGGGGACAGAGGACACTGTGGGGGAGGGCGGGGGGACAGAGGACACTGTGGGGGAGGAGGGGGGACAGAGGACACTGTGGGGGAGGAGGGGGGACAAGGGACACTATGGGGGAGGGCGGGGGGGGGGAAGAGGACACTATGGGGGAGGAGGGGGGACAGAGGACACTATGGGGGAGGAGGGGGGACAGAGGACACTATGGGGGAGGGCGGGGGGGGGGGGAAGAGGACACTATGGGGGAGGAGGGGGGACAGAGGACACTATGGGGGAGGAGGGGGGACAGAGGACACTATGGGGGAGGAGGGGGACAGAGGACACTTTGGGGGAGGAGGGGGACAGAGGACACTTTGGGGGAGGAGGGGGACAGAGGACACTTTGGGGGAGGAGGGGGGACAGAGGACACTTTGGGGGAGGAGGGGGGACAGAGGACACTATGGGGGAGGAGGGGGACAGAGGACACTATGGGGGAGGAGGGGGGACAGAGGACACTATGGGGGAGGAGGGGGGACAGAGGACACTATGGGGGAGGAGGGGGACAGAGGACACTATGGGGGAGGGCGGGGGACAGAGGACACTATGGGGGAGGAGGGGGGACAGAGGACACTATGGGGGAGGGCGGGGGGGGGACAGAGGACACTATGGGGGAGGGCGGGGGGACAGAGGACACTATGGGGGAGGAGGGGGGACAGAGGACACTATGGAGGAGGGCGGGGGGACAGAGGACACTATGGGGGAGGAGGGGGGGGAAGAGGACACTATGGGGGAGGAGGGGGGGAAGAGGACACTATGGGGGAGGGCGGGGGGGGAAGAGGACACTATGGGGGAGGAGGGGGACAGAGGACACTATGGGGGAGGAGGGGGGACAGAGGACACTATGGGGGAGGGCGGGGGGGGGGACAGAGGACACTATGGGGGAGGGCGGGGGGACAGAGGACACTATGGGGGAGGGCGGGGGGACAGAGGACACTATGGGGGAGGAGGGGGGACAGAGGACACTATGGGGGAGGGCGGGGGGGACAGAGGACACTATGGGGGAGGAGGGGGGACAGAGGACACTATGGAGGAGGACGGGGGGACAGAGGACACTATGGGGGAGGAGGGGGGGAAGAGGACACTATGGGGGAGGAGGGGGGGGAAGAGGACACTATGGGGGAGGAGGGGGGGGAAGAGGACACTATGGGGGAGGGCGGGGGGGGAAGGGGACACTATGGGGGAGGAGGGGGACAGAGGACACTATGGGGGAGGAGGGGGGACAGAGGACACTATGGGGGAGGGCGGGGGGACAGAGGACACTATGGGGGAGGGCGGGGGGGGAGAGGAGGACACTATGGGGGAGGGCGGGGGGGGAGAGGAGGACACTATGGGGGAGGGCGGGGGGGAGAAGAGGACACTATGGGGGAGGGCGGGGGGGAGAAAAGGACACTATGGGGGAGGAGGGGGGACAGAGGACACTATGGGGGAGGAGGGGGGACAGAGGACACTATGGGGGAGGAGGGGGGACAAAGGACACTGTGGGGGAGGAGGGGGGACAGAGGACACTGTGGGGGAGGAGGGGGGCAGAGGACACTGTGGGGGAGGGGGACAGAGGACACTGTGGGGGAGGAGTAGGGACAAAGGACACTATGGGGGAGGGCGGAGGGGGGAGAGGACACTATGGGGGGAGGAGGGGGACAGAGGACACTGTGGGGGAGGAGGGGGACAGAGGACACTGTGGGGGAGGAGGGGGACAGAGGACACTGTGGGGGAGGAGGGGGACAGAGGACACTGTGGGGGGAGGAGGGGGACAGAGGACACTATGGGGGAGGAGGGGGGACAGAGGACACTGTGGGGGAGGAGGGGGGGACAGAGGACACTGTGGGGGAGGAGGGGGGACAGAGGACACTGTGGGGGAGGAGGGGGGACAGAGGACACTGTGGGGGAGGAGGGGGGACAGAGGACACTGTGGGGGAGGAGGGGGGACAGAGGACACTGTGGGGGAGGAGGGGGACAGAGGACACTGTGGGGGAGGAGGGGGACAGAGGACACTGTGGGGGAGGGCGGAGGGGGGGAGAGGACACTATGGGGGGAGGGGGGGCAGAGGACACTGTGGGGGAGGAGGGGGACAGAGGACACTGTGGGGGAGGAGGGGGACAGAGGACACTGTGGGGGAGGAGTAGGGACAAAGGACACTGTGGGGGAGGGGGGAGAGGACACTATGGGGGGAGGGGGGGGCAGAGGACACTATGGGGGGAGGAGGGGGGACAGAGGACACTATGGGGGAGAGGGGGGGACAGAGGACACTATGGGGGAGGGCGGGGGGGACAGAGGACACTATGGGGGAGGGCGGGGGGACAGGGACACTATGGGGGAGGAGGGGGGACAGAGGACACTATATGGGGGAGGGCGGGGGGGACAGAGGACACTATGGGGGAGGGCGGGGGGGACAGAGGACACTATATGGGGGAGGGCGGGGGGGACAGAGGACACTGTGGGGGAGGAGGGGGGGACAGAGGACACTACAGTGGTGGGGGTGCAGGGGGAAGAGGGCACTGCTTTTGGGGGCATAGGGACCCCCATCACCCCTAGGGACGGGACCCCCATCACCAGACCATGCTGGCTGACAGGGTGCCAGGATGGGGGAGGGGGCAGTAAAATCCGAATCCCCAGCCACTCGCTCCCTCAAGGTGAACTGGCTTTGTTGTATTAGTGAAGCACCTTAAAGTGAGATAAACCTGTACTTTTTATTATAAGTGTCAATGGTCCCAAAAAAGTGTCAAAAGTGTCCGATCTGTTCCGCCGCAATGTCGCAGTCCCGCTAAAAATCACTGATCACTGTCATTACTAGTAAAAAAAACTAAATAATAAAAATGCCATACATCTATTCCCATTTTTGTAGACGCTATAACTTTTGCGCAAACCAATCAATATACGCTGATTGCGATTTTTATTTTTTTCCACCAAAATATATGTAGAAGACATATTGGCCTAAACTTGATGAAGAAATTTGTTTTTACGATTTTTTGGGGGGGGATATTTATTATAGCAAAAAGTGAATAATGTTTTTTTTTTTTTTTTTTTTAAATTGACGTCTTTTCTTTGTTTTTTGTTTTTTATAGCGTAAAAAATAAAAACCGCAGAAGCGATCAAATACCACCAAAAGAAAGCTCTATTTGTAAGATTTGTTTGGGTACAGCGTCGCACGCCCGCTCAGTTGTCAGTTAAAGCGACGCAGTGCCATATCGCAAAACGTGGCCTGGTCATGAAGGGGGTAAAACCTTCTCGGTCCTTAAGTGGTTAAAGAAGTCGTTTACAAGCCGCGATGAAGTCGCAATGTGCGGCGCGGCTTCAAAATTGGGGGGGGGTGGGGAGGGGCGACTTTGAAGCCACGTTAGTCTGAACCGAGACTCGCTGGTCCCCAAAAAGTGTCAGTTAGGTGTCCGAATTTTGTCTGCTGCAAAACCTCAGTCCCCCCGCTATAAGTCGCTAAAAAAAAAATGAAAATCCCGGTATATATCGCATAGTTTGTAGGCGCTATTATGTTTGCGTAAACCAATAAACGTTTATTGGATTTTTTTACCAAAATATGTAGCAGAATACATATTGTCCTAAATTGATGAAGTTCGATAATTTTTTTTTAATTTTTTTTTTTAAAAAAACAAAAAAAATGAATTGGATGTGTTTTATAGCAGAAAGTAAATTTTTTATTTTTTATTTTTTTTTTTTCTTTCTTCTTCTTTTTTTTTTCAAAAGCGCAAAAAATAAAAACCGCAGAAGCGATCAAATACCACCAAAAGAAAGCTCTATTTGTGGGGGGACGGAGGGAGATCAATTTTATTTGTGTTCAGCGTCGCACGACCGCGCAATTGTCAGTTAAAGTAACGCAGTGCCGTATTGCAAAAAATATGGCCTGGTCATGAGGGGGGGGGGGGGTAAATCTTCCAGAGGTTGTTTTTTACACAAAGTGACAAGAATGTTTTCCGAATAAGGTAAGTTGGCATTTTTATTCGGTATATTTCATTTTGTTTTGCGCTCTGAAAGGAGTTCTATGGAGAGTCTGAGGTGGTAGAAAAGACGCGGAGAGAGAGAGAGGAGGGTAACCCAATATCGATCGGTGAACAGACGACATGCACAGCGCCGGGTCCTCTCTGCTGGAACACAAGTTGGTTATGTGATCTCGCTGTTTACTTTGCCCCTCTGGGACGACTTAGCCTTGCCAGCTGGTGGTGCGATGGGTTTAAATGGCCGGTGACACCATCACCCTGGAAATAAGGAGATTCTGAGGCTGGAAGGAAAGTTTATCTTCTTAGAAGGTGATGATCTCGGGAACGTTGAGCTGTAAAAAGGTTTTGCGTTGATGTCACCTTATCCTGCCGGGTAACACGAGGCTCTGGGCACCGGGGTTATTTGGTGTGCGTTACCTTTCTAAAAGTCTCACTAAACCCAAATCTTCAGAAACGGTCAATACATGATATGTGGCTTTGTGTTCATTCTCACTCCTAGAGCGGTGCTCTCCAAACTGTGCCCCATTGATCTGACCCACTGACACCAACCATGGGGCAATTTTCCTCCCCCTCATCATTGGTGTCAGTGGGAGGAATAGTGCCCCATCATTGGTGTCAATGGGAGGAATAGTGCCCCATCATTGGTGTCGGTGGGAGGAATAGTACCCCATCATTGGTGTCGGTGCAAGGATTAGTGCCCCATCGTTGGTGTCGGTGGAAGGAATAGTGCCCCATCATTGGTGTCGGTGGAAGGAATAGTGCCCCATCATTGGTGTCGGTGGAAGGAATAGTGTCCCATCATTGGTGTCAGTGGGAGGAATAGTGTCCCATCATTGGTGCCAGTGGGAGGAATAGTGCCCCATCATTGGTGTCGGTGGGAGGATTAGTGTCCCATCGTTGGTGTCGGTGGAAGGAATAGTGTCCCATCATTGGTGTCAGTGGGAGGAATAGTGTCCCATCATTGGTGCCAGTGGGAGGAATAGTGCCCCATCATTGGTATCAGTGGGAGAAATAGTGACCCATCATTGGTGTCAGTGGGAGAAATAGTGACCCATCATTGGTGTCGGTGGGAGGAATAGTGCCCCATCATTGGTGTCGGTGCGAGGATTAGTGCCCCATCGTTGGTGTCAGTGGAAGGAATAGTGTCCCATCGTTGGTGTCAGTGGAAGGAATAGTGCCCCATCATTGGTGTCGGTGGAAGGAATAGTGCCCCATCATTGGTGTCGGTGGAAGGAATAGTGTCCCATCATTGGTGTCAGTGGGAGGAATAGTGACCCATCATTGGTGCCAGTGGGAGGAATAGTGCCCCATCATTGGTATCAGTGGAAGGAATAGTGCCCCATCATTGGTGCCAGTGGGAGGAATAGTGTCCCATCATTGGTGCCAGTGGGAGGAATAGTGCCCCATCATTGGTATCAGTGGGAGAAATAGTGACCCATCATTGGTGTCAGTGGGAGAAATAGTGACCCATCATTGGTGTCGGTGGGAGGAATAGTGCCCCATCATTGGTGTCGGTGCGAGGATTAGTGCCCCATCATTGGTGTCAGTGGAAGTAATAGTGCCCCATCATTGGTGTCAGTGGGAGGAATAGTGCCCCGTCATTGGTGTCAGTGGGAGGAATAGTGCCCCGTCATTGGTGTCAGTGGGAGGAATAGTGCCCCGTCATTGGTGTCAGTGGGAGGAATAGTGCCCCGTCATTGGTGTCAGTGGGGAGAACAGTGCCCCATCATTAGTGTCAGTGGGAGGAATAGTGTCCCATCATTGGTGTCAGTGGGAGGAATAGTGTCCCATCATTGGTGTCAGTGGGAGGAATAGTGCCCCATCATTGGTGTCAGTGGGAGGAATAGTGCCCCATCATTGGTGTCAGTGGGAGGAATAGTGCCCCATAAAAGCATGCAAAAGCCCGCAGTTTGGAGACCATCGCATTAAACAAAACATCCTGACTAACAGGGTGCCCCCCCCCCCCCCCAATGTGTTCCCAAAAAAAGACTGAAGTTGGACTGTAATGTTGATTTTTCTTCCTTTTTTTTTTTTTTTTTTTTTTTTATAGAAGAATTTTCAGGTAGTTTTTTCATGAATGTTCACAACTGAAGCATAATATACATTATATTGTTGTGTTTTTTTTTATATGTATTAATACTCCCCTCCCCCCCCCCCTCCCCCCCCCTCCCCCCCCCCCACATCTCTGGGTTGTAGTGAATTATTTCCTCTTTTCTTCCTCCGCAGATCATCCTTCCCTTGGATTGGTTTCCTCTGAATAAGCCGAGTGCCGGAGATTACTTCCACATGGCGTACAACATCATCACTCCTCTGCTGCTTCTAAAGGTCAATAACAACCCCTATACCTTCCAGAATATCCACTTCAGCTCTGGAAGGTTTTACCCCCCCCTTCATGACCAGGCCATTTTTGGTTAGTTAAAAAAAAAAAAAAAAAACTGCACCAAAAAACGCACCTTCCCGCTGAAGTGAATTGAAAACGCATCAATAACGCACCCATGTTACGATTTCGATGCAGTTTTTGAGTCCTATGACATCACCCCCCACACTCCCCCCGCCCGCCGCCCTCTGGTGCATCTCCCGGATCACCCGTGCAATTGGCGAGCCTGAGAAGGAATCCGCTGCCGGACGTCCATCACCATCTCTATGACCTTCGGAGGCCCGAGCGCGACGTTATGATGTCACGTCCGGCCGGCAGAAGTAAACCATGCCGAGGACTCGGCTGGAGAGAAAGGAATCGTTCGATTATTTATTTTTTGTTTTGTTTCGTTTTTTTTTCTCGGTCTTTCCAGCCTGGAGGAGAGATGTCTTATTGACCCCACATCTCTCCATAAAGAGGACCTGTCACACACCAATCCTATTACAAGGGATTCCTTCTAATAGGAATAAAAGTGATTCAAAAAAATTATTTTAAAGAGGAAGTGTAAAAACAAAAAAAAAACATCTGGACGAAATGAATGAGCCTTGGTGTGCTGGCAAATATCTACATCAGGGGTCGGGACCCGCAGGCTGCACCCGGCCCGCCACTGCTAAATGTCCCGGCCCGTCCGTGCCCGTGATTAAATCACACGGTCCACGGACATTTTCACCGCTGTCCTCTTCATTGGACAGCGGCGAGTGGCTGTTATCTCAGGGCTGGAAGGGGGCGGGAACCGCTGGGGTTAACTTTTTACATTAAACAGCAGGCGATTGGTTGCTGGGAGATCCTAGCAACCAATCACCAGCCTGCTAATGTGAAAAGTTAACTTCAGCAGTTCCAGCCTGTGAAAGGTCGGAGAGGTCTACCTACACAGTGTGGGGGTGGGGGGTGCAGGGGGACAGAGGACACTAGAGTGGGGGGTTGCAGGGGGCAGAACACTGCTTTTTGGGGGGCACAGGAAACTTGCTATGGGGGGAGGGGGGCAGGGGACGCTATGGGATTGATGTGATGGGGGACAGAACACTGCAATAGGAGGGGGGACCCTATTAGTGACCCCATCACCCCTGGGGGCCAGGGACCCCTTCTCCCCTGTTGACAGGCATCCCTTCGCCCCTGGGGCCAGGGACCCCTTCTCCCCTGGGGGACAAGGACCCCTTCTTCCCTGTTGACAGGCATCCCTTCGCCCCTGGGGACAGGGACCCCATCTCTAGACTATGTTGGCTGGTGTCGGCCACCCTTGGGTGCCAGGATGGGGGAGGGGGCAGTAAAATCCGAATCCCCAGCCACTCCCTCCCTCAGGATGAACTGGCTTTGTATTAGTGAAGCCCCTTACCTGATGTATATCTATCAGGGGTTAGATAAGACATCTGGTCATTAGTCACATATCTTAGCTGATCGCCTAAGGCTGAAACAGGATATACATTCCGAGAACAGGTTTGACCGTAGTGAGCAAAGAAGTTGCTTTTTACATGATCCTTTCACCAATTTTTAGAGGAATATCCAACTGGTGGAGGACCATTGTGGATCTACTGGAAATAGTAGAAGGCTTACTGATCCCAGGTTCTTGTAACTTAAGGCAGAGCCTCACCCAAAAGTGAAAACTCCGCCAGTGTAAACATGGTGCATCCCCATTCTGACAGGGGAGCTGAGAATGATCGCCTATTCCTAGTGATTAGGAATAGCGATCTCTCTCCTCCTCCGGTCAGCCCAGCCCCCCATACAGTTAGAAACACCTCCCCAGGGAACACATTTAACCCCTTCATCGCCCCCTATTGTCAACCCCTTCCCTGCCAGTGTCATTTATAAAGTAATTGGTGCATTTTTATAGCTCTGTACGCTGTATAAATGTCACTGGTCCCCAAAAAGTGTCCGATCTGTCCGCCGCAATGTCGCAGTCCCGCTAAAACTCGCAGATCGCCACCATTACTAGTAAAATAAAATAAATGAAAATGACATAAATGTTCCCCCTATTTTGTAGACACTATAACTTTTGTGAAAGCTAATCAATATACGCTTATTGCAATATTTTATGTAAAAAAAAAAATGGAATAAGCGTATATTAATTTGGTTTTCACTAAAGTTTTATAGTGTCTACAAAATAGGGGATATATTTATGGCATTTTTATTTTATTTTTTTACCAAAAATATGCAGAATACATGTTGGCCTAAACTGATAAGGAAATTTATGTTTTTTTTTTACATTTTTATTTTTTTTTATTTTATTTTTTTTTGGGGGATATGTAATATAGCAAAAAGTAAAAAAATAGTTTTTTTTTTTTTTTTTTTTAAATTGTTGCTCTTTTTTGTTGTTTATAGCGCAAAAAATAAAAACTGCGGAGGTGATCAAATACCACCAAAAGAAAGCTCTATTTGTGGGGGGGGGACGTAAATTTTGTTTGGGTACAGCGTTGCACGACCGCGCAATTGTCAGTTCATACGACGCAGTGCCGTATCGCAAAAAATGGCCTGGTCATGAAGGGGGTAAATCCTTTTGGTCCTTAAGTGGTTAAAAGTGAGCACCTACAGTATTTGTAGCTGCTGACTTTTAATTTTTTTTTTTTTTTTTTGACAGGCTGGAACTTCTCTTTAACCACCTGCATTTTTATAGCTCTGATCGCTGTATAAATGTCACTGGTCCCCAAAAAGTGTCAAAAGTGTCCGATCTGTCCGCCGCAAAGTCGCAGTCCCGCTAAAGATCGCAGATCACCGCGCAGTAAATAGACTGCGAGTGGGCGGCAGGTGCAGCCACAATCACCTACCTGTACGTTGGGCCTTTCTTTCAAACCCCGCCCGACCTGTGCTGTGATTGGACACCGCACGAGTTTGGCAGCAGATTTCAGGCAATGATTTTGGCTAATCGGCTGTTATCCAATCACAGCACAGAGCTCTGTGTTTTACAAACCCACATAACTCCATGTGCAATAGGAACAGCGATCTGGCTGTTTTTCTTCTCTCTCATATTCAGAAGTTTTATTTTGTAACTCTCGATCGCCCGGCTCGGCTTCATTTTTGTATTCTTGTTTTTTTTCTCTCTTGCAGCTGATTGAAAGGTCTCCGAAAACTCTCCCAAACTCGGTGATCTATATCAGCATCATGACCTTTGTGATGGGGGCCAGCATCCACCTTGTGGGGGACTCCGTCAATCACCGACTGATCTTCAGCGGATACCAGCTTCACCTGTCTGTGCGGGACAATCCAATCATGCAAAAGCTGCAACCCCCCACCCTGGTGAGAATTCGGGGGAGGGGGTGATACAATTAGATTAGGGTTCAGCACACACAAGGTGAGAAAAGGGGCGTATTTCAATGGAGGAATGTGGGTTGGACATTTCTGTGCGGTCATCATCGCTGCACCACATTTCAAGATTTTTCTTGGTAATGGGGTGCTGACCTAACATAAAAAAAAAATGTACAGGTAAGAAAATGTCCATATGAGGCGTAAATCTCTGCAAACCGCAGGTAAGAAAGTATAACGGCCCGGGCTCCAGCCAAGCCACGCCCCCAATGCATTTCACTCCGCCTGGGCTCCAGCCAAGCCACGCCCCCAATGCATTTCACTCAGCCCGGGCTCTAGCCAAGCCACGCCCCCAATGCATTTCACTCCGCCCGGGCTCCCGCCAAGCCACGCCCCGAATGCATTTCACTCCGCCCCTCAGCCTGGGCTCCAACCAAGCCACGCCCCCAATGCATTTCACTCCGCCTGGGCTCCAGCCAAGCCACGCCCCCAATGCATTTCGCTCCGCCCCTCAGCCTGGGCTCCAACCAAGCCACGCCCCCAATGCATTTCACTCCGCCCGGGTTCCAGCCAAGCCACACCCCAATGGATTTAACTCTGCCCCTTAGCCTGGGCTCCAGCCAAACCATGCTGTCACGAGGAGTCACGATTACGGGGTCACCTGATCGCTGTCATAGCCTCTGATTGGCTATCGCAGTGACCTGTCACTGTGAAGCCTGCCTCCGTGTCGTCTTTTTCTGTCAATGTAGAAGTGACACCTGCAGATATCAGAGGAAGGAGGCAGCAGACAGAAATGACACTTAGTGCTCTGGACTGAGGCAAGTACACACTATAGAGGGATGTCCTTTGTTCATATTTCATGTCTGAGGTTTACAACCACTTTAACTGACACATAAGGATTGATTCACTAAAACTGGAGACTGCAAAGTCTGGTGCAGCTCTGCATGGTAGCCAATCGGCTTCTAACTTCAGCTTGTTTAATTAAGCTTTGACAAAAAAAAAAAAAAAATGGAAGCCGATTGGTTTCTATGCAAAACTACATCAGATTTTGCACTCTCCAGTTTTAGTAAATCAACCCCCATAGTGCTGTTGGCCCGTCTCCTGCCCCACCTTAGCGCCCTCTACTACAAAATGGGTGTCTCAGGTGATTAAGTTCCTCCGTAAAATAACATAAAAAATCCAAGATGGTGCCTAAAACTTCCGTATTGTTCTGTAGGAAGACCTGCAAAGAGAAAGAACCAGTGACCAGGATCCAGGGACCTCCACAAATAAAAGTGAGCCTTGAGACAGCCGCCCCCTTTTTACTGATTTGCTACTCAAACCGCGTTTCTCAACGTAGATATAATGATCTTTGTTTGGGAACTCTGTCTTCGGCTGGCCCATACATGACTCTTTTTACTTTTTAAATGGAAAAAAAAAAAAGTGGAGGGCCACCCTAAAATCAAAAATAGCATCAAAAATCATAAAAAAATAATAAAAAAAACCCCTTGTTGCTAGGCAGTCTTCCTAATCTGCCTCTTCCTATTCCGCGGCGTGTCCTTCTCCTCCGGTGAGCGGCCCTGTTGCCTTCTGGGAACGGTCTGTGTCCCAGAAAACCACGGGGCCATTCACAGAGCACCGCGCCGCTCGCGCGTGCGCAGTAGGAAACTGGCAGTGAAGCCGCAAGGCTCCAATGCCTGTTTCCCTTAGTTAGGATGGTGGTGCCGGGAGCCAATTCGATGGACGGATCGGCCTCGGGGGGGCCAACATCGCAGGCTCGCTGGACAAGTAAGTGTCCTTTATTAAAAGTCAGCAGCTACAGTGTTTGTAGCTGCTGACTTTAAAAAAAAAAAAAAAACGTCCGGAACCCCCCTTTAACCAGCAGATTGAAAAAAAAAAAAAAAAGAAATGAACCGATTCCCCCATCCATATATGATGATGGGGGATGGGGGTAATCACTCCCACTGAGCTATTGTATTCTTCCAGTCAGCAGCCTTCCCCACCAGCAGAATACGATCCTCCGTGTTGCTGGATATATCTGGCGGTACTGATCATTCAGGGAGAAAACTCCGGCAGGCTTGTTGTACTTAACCACTGAGCCTCTTTTTTAGATGTGGTGTTTACAAGTTAAAAACCGTTTGTTTGTTTTTTGCTAGAAAATTACTTAGAACCCCCAAACATTATACATTTTTTTTTTTTCTTACACCCTAGAGAATAAAATGGCGGTCGTTGCAATACTTTTTGTCACACCGTATTTGCGCAGCACTCTTACAAACGCATTTTTTTGGGGGAAAAAAAAATAAATTTTTTGAATTAAAGAAATATGACAAACAGTAAAGTTAGCCCAATTCTTATTTAATATTGTGAAAGATAATGTTACTCCTAGTAAATTGATACCCAACATGTCACGCTTCAAAATTGCGCCCGCTCGTGGAATGGCGACAAACTTTTACCCTTAAATATCTCCATAGGCGACGTTTAAAAAAAATTCTACAGGTTGCATGTTTTGAGTTACAGAGGAGGTCTAGGGCTAGAATTATTGCTCTCGCTCTAACGATCGTGGCGATACCTCACATGTGTGGTTTGAACAGCGTTTTCATAGGCGGGCGCTACTCACGTATGCGTTCGCTTCTGCACGCAAGCTTGGCGGGACGGGGCGCGTTTAAAATTTTTTTTTTTTCTTATTTATTTTACCTTTTATTTTTACACTGTTCTTTTAAAAAAAAAAAATGCCTCACTTTTATTCCTTTTACAAGGAATGTAAATATCCCTTGTAATAGAAAAAAAGCATGACAGGTCCTCTTATATATGAGATCTGGGGGGGTCAAAAACACCTCACATCTCATATTTACACTAAAATGAAAAAAAAAAAAAAAAATTGTCATTTAAAAAAAATGGCCCTTTAAGAGCTATGGGCGGATAAGTGATGTTTTGACGTCACTTCCGCCCTGCAATGTCATGGAGACGGGTGGGGGGGGGTGGGGGCCATCTTCCCCTCACTCGTCTCCATGTCGCACAAGGGGCAACATCCGATCGCCTCTGACGCTGCCTACGCCCCCTCTCCCGCTGCTGATAATAGTGATCTCGCGGCGAATCCGCCGCAGATACCACTTTTATCTTGAAGCGGACTGCCGGCCGAACAAGAGGATACCGGGGTTAGGGCAGCTAGCTGCTGCCATAACAAGGATATCCCCCTTCAAAGTAAGGACGTATATTGGCGTGCGGCGGTCCTCCTCTGTGTAATGGTTTTGCACAGAGCTGCCCCGATCCTCCTTCCTCTTCTCAGGTCTCTCTTCGGAGCTCCTGGCCCCTCCCTCCTGTTGAGTGCCCCCACAGTAAACAGCTTGCTATGGGGGCACCCGAGCTCAGTTGCAGCTCCCTGCGGAAGCCAATGGCGCTGCTGCTGTGTCTTAGCCAATCAGGAGGGAGAGTCTCAGCTGGGTGAGGGACTCATGGACAGCGCCGGACAGGGATGGGGCTCAGCTACAACTCCTATAAGTCGATCGATAGATTGTGTACGACCAGCTTGGGGCATACATGGATCAAAATTTGGCCGGTTCAGCAGGGACCGATTTTTTTTATTTATTTATTTTTTCCCAATTTTTCAATCCATGTATGGCCGGCTTTAGTTTACACTTGTGGTTGGGGGTGGTAAACAAAAGAGGTTGAGCCTCGTTTTTACCACCTCTCCAAGCTGCAAAGGCGACTCTATGGGGGGTATACTAGTGCTGCGATGCTCTGCGATGTGTAACAGCAAAAGGTATCCCCTCCATCACGTTCGGTGGACAGCACTGCCCTCTGAATGCATCCCATTCAAGTAAATGATGCCGTGCTGCAACTGTGAGCAGTGGTGGTGTGGGGCTTTTAGGGGTTAAAACGGGGGGTGAGAAAGGTGACCTATTGCCTCCTCACTGTCGGTCACATTTCAGATGGCTTTTGACACACAGTTGATCGCTCTTCAGAGGGCAACACTTGTGGTAAACGAGCCATTACAGATGGAGCTCTCAGTAGCACTCTTAGCACAGGGGACAACCAGGGGAGTATCTCAAAATAAGGGCAGATGCATTGGAGCTCCAATACCTGAATAGCACACCTTTACCTGCTTCTGCACCCTAAATCCCCACCCTCTTCCTGCTTCTGCACTCTAAATCCCTGCCCTCTCCATCCCTGCCCTCTCCCTGCTTCTGCATTCTAAATCCCCGCCCTCTTTCTGCTTCTGCACCCTAAATCCCCGCCCTCTTCCTGCTTCTCCACCCTAAATCCCCGCCCTCTTTCTGCTTCTGCACCCTAAATCCCCGCCCTCTTCCTGCTTCTCCACCCTAAATCCCCGCCCTCTTTCTGCTTCTGCACCCTAAATCCCCGCCCTCTTTCTGCTTCTGCACCCTAAATCCCCGCCCTCTTTCTGCTTCTGCACCCTAAATCCCCGCCCTCTTTCTGCTTCTGCACCCTAAATCCCCGCCCTCTTTCTGCTTCTGCACCCTAAATCCCCGCCCTCCTTCTGCTTCTGCACCCTAAATCCCCGCCCTCTTTCTGCTTCTGCACCCTAAATCCCCGCCCTCTTTCTGCTTCTGCACCCTAAATCCCCGCCCTCTTCCTGCTTCTCCACCCTAAATCCCCGCCCTCTTTCTGCTTCTGCACCCTAAATCCCCGCCCTCTTCCTGCTTCTCCACCCTAAATCCCCGCCCTCTTTCTGCTTCTGCACCCTAAATCCCCGCCCTCTTCCTGCTTCTGCACCCTAAATCCCCGCCCTCTTCCTGCTTCTGCACCCTAAATCCCCGCCCTCTTTCTGCTTCTGCACCCTAAATCCCCGCCCTCTTCCTGCTTCTCCACCCTAAATCCCCGCCCTCTTCCTGCTTCTGCACCCTAAATCCCCGCCCTCTTTCTGCTTCTGCACCCTAAATCCCCGCCCTCTTTCTGCTTCTGCACCCTAAATCCCCGCCCTCTTTCTGCTTCTGCACCCTAAATCCCCGCCCTCTTTCTGCTTCTGCACCCTAAATCCCCGCCCTCTTTCTGCTTCTGCACTCTAAATCCCCGCCCTCTTCCTGCTTCTCCACCCTAAATCCCCGCCCACTTCCTGCTTCTGCACCCTAAATCCCCACCCTCTTTCTGCTTCTGCACCCTAAATCCCTGCCCTCTTCCTGCTTCTGCTACCTAAATCCCCGCCCTCTTCTCTGACCAATCACAGTGCTTCCAGGAATCTGAAAGTGCATGGGGACAAGTATAGGAACTGTCTTTGCTTATAATATTAATGAGCAAAAAAAAAAAAAAAAACACCTAATCTTGTACAGTTAAGGGTCTGCCCCATTCAAGTCAACATAAAAAGTTAAAGTTTACATAAAGGTTATTAGTACAGTGAAGGGGGGGGAGGAGTATTTGATCTGCTGCTAATTTTGTACATTTGCCCCACTGACAAAGAAACGATCATCTATAATTTTACTGGTCGGTTTATTTTAGCAGTGAGAGACGGAATAACAACAAAAATATCCAGAAAAACACATTTCAAAAAAAGTTATAAATTGATTTGCATTTTAATGAGTGAAATAAGTATTTGATCCCCCTATCAATCAGCAAGATTTCTGGCTCCCAAGTGTCTTCTATACAGGTAACGAGCTGAGATTAGGAGCACTCTCTTAAAGGGATCTCAGCTTGTTACCTGTATAAAAGACACCTGTCCACAGAAACAATCAGATTCCAATCTCTCCACCATGGCCAAGACCAAAGAGCTGTCCAAGGATGTCGGGGACAAGATTGTAGACCTACACAAGGCTGGAATGGGCTACAAGACCATCAGCAAGGAGCTTTATGAGAGGGTGACAACAGTTGGTGCGATTATTCGCAAATGGAAGAAACACAAAATAACTGTCGATCTCCTCGGTCTGGGGCTCCATGGAAGATCTCACCTCCATGGAGTTTCAATGACCATGAGAACGGTGAGGAATCAGCTCAGAACTACACAGGAGAATCTTGTCAATGATCTCAGCTGGGACCATAGTCACCAAGAAAACATTTGGTAACACACTACATGGGAAGGACTGAAATCCTGCAGCCCCGCAAGGTCCCCCTGCTCAGGAAATCACATGTACAGGTCCATCTGAAGTTTGCTAATGAACATCTGAATGATTCAGAGGAGAACTGGGTGAAAGTGTTGTGGTCAGAGGAGACCAAAATCGAGATCTTTGGTATCAACTCAACTCGCCGTGTTTAGAAGAGGAGGAGGAATGCTGCCTATGACCCCCAAGAACACCATCCCCCACCATCAAACATGGAGGTAGAGACATTATGCTTTGGGGGGGGGGGGTTCTGCTAAGGGGACAGGACAACTTCACCGCATCAAAGGGACGATGGATGGGGCCATGTACCTTCAAATCTTGGGTGAGAACCTCCTTCCCTCAGCCAGGGCATTGAATACGGGTTGTGGATGGGTATTCCAGCATGACAATGACCCAAAACACACGGCCAAGGCAACAAAGGAGTGGATGAAAAAGAAGCACATTAGGGTCCTGGAGTGGCCTAGCCAGTCTCCAGACCTCAATCCCATAGAAAATATGTGGAGGAAGCTGAAGGTTCGAGATTCCAAACGTCAGCCTGGAAACCTTAATGACTTGGAGAAGATCTGCAAAGAGGTCAAAATCCCTCCTGAGATATGTGCAAACCTGGTGACCAACTACAAGAAACGTCTGACCTCTGTGATTGCAAACAAGGGTTTCTCCACCAAGTACGAAGTTATGTTGGCGAAGGGGTCAAATACTTATTTCACTCAATAAAATGCAAATCAATTTATAACTTTTTTTGAAATGCGTTTTTCTGGATATTTTTGTTGTTATTCTGTCTCTCACTGTTATAATAAACTGATCATTACAATGATAGACTGATCATTTCTTTGTCAGTGGGGCAAACGTTCAAAGTCAGCAGGGGGGTCAAATACTTTTTCCCCTCAGTATGTTCTGGTCGGATCGGTTGTGATTGGATCGTACTTCTAGTTTGGCGTAGTTCATGTCCTGATCTCTCATATCTGGACGTTATTCTCTTCTGCTTCTCTTTTTATACCTGGACGTTTACATTTTACATTTTCTTCTTTCATGTGACAGGTCGATTCCTTCGAGCTGCTTTATTACTATGACGAATACCTGGGCCATTCCATGTGGTAAGCGTGTGATTATGAATTCCTTATTTTTTTTTTAATAGGGGCTTATATTTCTCTATTTCTGTACCTCCATTGGATACTATAAAGTATATCACTTCTGTTCCCAATATGCGAGCAGCTAAAGTCATTTCTGATGCATCAAAACAAAAGGTGTGCTAATCCTAAGCCAGCGACCATAGATGGATCAAAATCCTGCCGAAGCGGACAGATTTCGATCTATCTATGGGAAGGCAGAATAGAACGATCACTGCTGGCGGCTATAGCCACCGGCAGTGATCAGGTTAAAAAAAAACAGGCTGGTTGTACTGAAGTCGATTTCAGTACAACCAGTCTGCCCATAGATGGAGTGAAATTCGGCCATTTACTGCCGAATCAGCCAAATTTCAATCCGTCTATGGGCCGGCCTTAGCAGGGGATGTCCGACCATTGTAGAGAGACCAGAGGTCCTTCTTTGCAGCATCCTGACAGGGGACAGGCTTTTCTACTCAAGCTGTGGATGCTTTCTAAAGAACACAGACGGAGTCTTTGCACACTTTTTGGACAGCATCCCCTGAGGAAGCCCGATATATGGGTGAAACATGTTGGGAATTACATCTTTCTATGCTGTATCCATTAAATAGATAAAATTTCTGATAGATAAGATTTGTTGTCATTGTAAAACAAATCACAATGAAATTACATGTAATAAATCTTATCTATCAAAATCCTGTTAATTTGTACTTGCCAATTGTTGTGTTTTTTAATATATTTTTTTATTTTTTCTAAAATAAAAAACATTTTCTTAAATAATTTAGTTGTTACTATTTCTCAAATTAAATTAATTTGCACCTTAAAATTCCCATTTTTATATATATATATAATTTTTTATGTATATGGAATGTGTGTGTATATATGTGTGTATGTATGTATGTGTGTGTGTATATATATATATATATATATATATATATATATATAGAGAGAGAGAGAGAGACTCTGTATATACATAGATATTATATATCTATCTCTCTCGATATAGATATATATTCATATTTACCGGCCACTTTATTAGGTCCCCCTTGCTAGTAGCGGGTTGGACCCCCTTTTGCCTTCATTCTCCATGGCATAGATACAACAAGGTGTTGGAAACGTTCCTCAGAGATTTTGCTCCATAGTGACATGATAGCATCACGCAGTTGCTGCAGATTTGTCGGCTGCACATCCATGATGCCAATCCCCCGTTCCACCACATCCCAAAAGTGCTCTATTGGATGAGATGTGGTGAGTGTGGAGGCCATTGGAGGACAGGGACCTCATTGTCCAGTGGTGAGATGATTGGAGCTTTGTGACATGGTGCATTATCCTGCTGGAAGGAGCCATCAGAAGATGGGGACACTGTAGTCATAAAGGGATGGACATGGTCAGCAACAATACTCAGGTAGGTCGTGGTGTATAAACCATGCACAGAGTGGCCCCGAACCTGCTCTTCTGGGGTACCCTGTCGGCTCTCGCGGCTCCTCCCCACATCTGATAACCCCCTAGGAGAATGGGGGGGGTAACTTGCGGGCACGCTCCTGAGTCCAGCATTCTGCGTCCATAGAGGCCGAATGCAGGACTCGGCCCCGCCCCCTGCGTCATTGGATTTGATTGACAGCAGCGGGAGCCAATGGCTGCGCTGCTTTCAATTTATCCAATCAAGAGCTGAGAACCCCGGGCAGAGAGACAGCGCATCCCCGTGGGACATGTTCCAGGGCTCAGGTAAGTAAAACGAGGGGCCGGTCACTGACAGGTGTTTTTTCACCTTAATGCATAGGATACATTAAACACAAAGGTTTACAACCCCTTTTAGTCAGTATTTTAGTTTTGTAAAGCCCTTTATTTTCTTTTAAATGTTTTTTTTATACGTGTAACGTGTCTGCATGCGCTGCATTTCTCCAAGGGTTGGGAATAAAACACTAAAGGAAATACCAATCCGCGCTTTTCTGTGAGCGTCACCCAACAATGACATCATTGCTCTCATAACGACTAAAGAAGGCTTTCTAAAAACACTTGAAATCGGTTACCCAACACAACAAACACTTGATGCTGACTTGAAGTATTTGGCAAAGTAAGATTTATAGGGGCGCCTGTTTGGACTTTTTTTTGCACCAGAAGCTAGTTTTATTCCCTGAAGTTTTATTTATTTTATTACAGGTACTTTATATAGCGCCATCAATTTACGCAGCTCTTTCCATATATTCCAATGATTATATCGGTGAAAGTGTCCCTATAGGGTGCCGCATCCTAATTCACTAGACAAAAAGGAAAATCCCCCTAGGTGGACTTTTAAGGCACTGACATAATAAGTAGAAAAAACATATACAGTGGGGATGGAAAGTATTCAGACCCCCTTACATTTTTCACTCTTTGTTATATTGCAGCCATTTGCTAAAATCATTTAAGTTCATTTTTTCCCTCATAAATGTACACACAGCACCCCATATTGTACACACAGCACCCCATATTGTACACACAGCACCCCATATTGTACACACAGCACCCCATATTGTACACACAGCCCCCCATATTGTACACACAGCACCCCATATTGTACACACAGCACCCCATATTGTACACACAGCACCCCATATTGTACACACAGCACCCCATATTGTACACACAGCACCCCATATTGTACACACAGCCCCCCATATTGTACACACAGCACCCCATATTGCACACACAGCACCCCATATTGCACACACAGCACCTCATATTGTACACACAGCCCCCCATATTGTACACACAGCCCCCCATATTGTACACACAGCACCTCATATTGTACACACAGCACCTCATATTGTACACACAGCCCCCCATATTGTACACACAGCCCCCCATATTGTACACACAGCACCGCATATTGTACACACAGCCCCCCTTATTGTACACACAGCCCCCCTTATTGTACACACAGCCCCCCTTATTGTACACACAGCCCCCCATATTGTACACACAGCCCCCCATATTGTACACACAGCCCCCCATATTGTACACACAGCCCCCCATATTGTACACACAGCCCCCCATATTGTACACACAGCACCCCCATATTGTACAC
This sequence comes from Lithobates clamitans, assembly GCA_037952925.1. Lineage (NCBI taxonomy): Eukaryota > Metazoa > Chordata > Amphibia > Anura > Ranidae > Lithobates > Lithobates clamitans. The sequence continues at coordinate 17,371 of JBBGZY010003917.1, read as the reverse complement.
ACAGCACCCCCATATTGACAGAAAAACACAGAATTGTTGACATTTTTGCAGATTTATTAAAAAAGATAAACTGAAATATCACATGATCCTAAGTATTCAGACCCTTTGCTCAGTATTTAGTAGAAGCCCCTTTTTGATCTAATACAGCCATGAGTCTTTTTGGGAATTATGCAACAAGTTTTTCACACCTGGATTTGGGGATCCTCTGCCATTCCTCCTTGCAGATCCTCTCCAGTTCTGTCAGGGGGGATGGTAAACGTTGGTTGGACGGCCATTTTTAGGTCTCTCCAGAGATGCTCAATTGGGTTTAAGTCAGGGCTCTGGCTGGGCCATTCAAGAACAGTCACTGAGTTGTTGTGAAGCCACTCCTTCGTTGTTTTAGCTGTGCTTAGGGTCATTGTCTTGTTGGAAGGTAAACCTTCGGCCCAGTCTGAGGTCCTGAGCACTCTGGAGAAGGTTTTCGTCCAGGATATCCCTGTACTTGGCCGCATTCATCTTTCCCTCGATTGCAAGCAGTCGTCCTGTCCCTGCAGCTGAAAAACACCCCCACAGCATGATGCTGCCACCACCATGCTTCACTGTTGGGACTGTATTGGACAGGTGATGAGCAGTGCCTGGTTTTCTCCACACATACCGCTTAGAATTAAGGCCAAAAAGTTCTATCTTGGTCTCCTCAGACCAGAGAATCTTATTTCTCACCCTCTTGGAGTCTTTCGGGTGTTCTTTAGCAAACTCCATGCAGGCTTTCATGTGTCTTGCACTGAGGAGAGGCTTCCGTCGGGCCACTCTGCCATAAAGCCCCGACTGGTGGAGGGCTGCAGTGATGGTTGACTCTCTACAACTTTCTCCCGACTGCATCTCTGGAGCTCAGCCACAGTGATCTTTGGGTTCTTCTTTACCTCTCTCACCAAGGCTCTTCTCCCCCCGATAGCTCAGTTTGGCCGGACGGCCAGCTCTAGGAAGGGTTCTGGTCGTCCCAAACGTCTTCCATTTAAGGATTATGGAGGCCACTGTGCTCTTAGGAACCTTAAGTGCAGCAGAAATTTGTTCTGTAACCTTGGCCAGATCTGTGCCTTGCCACAATTCTGTCTCTGAGCTCTTCAGGCAGTTCCTTTGACCTCATGATTCTCATTTGCTCTGACATGCACTGTGAGCTGTAAGGTCTTATATAGACAGGTGTGTGGCTTTCCTAATCAAGTCCAATCAGTATAATCAAACCCAGCTGGACTCAAATGAAGGTGTAGAACCATCTCAAGGATGATCAGAAGAAATGGACAGCGCCTGAGTTATATATATGAGTGTCACAGCAAAGGGTCTGAATACTTAGGACCATGTGATATTTCAGTTTTTATTTTTTAATAAATCTGCAAAAATGTCAACAATTCTGTGTTTTCTGTCAATATGGGGTGCTGTGTGTACAATATGGGGTGCTGTGTGTACAATATGGGGTGCTGTGTGTACAATATGGGGTGCTGTGTGTACAATATGGGGTGCTGTGTACAATATGGGGTGCTGTGTGTACAATATGGGGTGCTGTGTGTACAATATGGGGGGCTGTGTGTACAATATGGGGTGCTGTGTGTACAATATGGGGTGCTGTGTGTACAATATGGGGTGCTGTGTGTACAATATGGAGTGCTGTGTGTACAATATGGGGTGCTGTGTGTACAATATGGGGTGCTGTGTGTACAATATGGGGGGCTGTGTGTACAATATGGGGGGCTGTGTGTACAATATGGGGTGCTGTGTGTACAATATGGGGTGCTGTGTGTACAATATGGGGTGCTGTGTGTACAATATGGGGCGCTGTGTGTACAATATGGGGCGCTGTGTGTACATTACATAGTTAGTAAGGTTGAATAAAGACACCAGTCCATCCAGTTCAACCTAAGTGAGTGTGGGTGCATGTCTACAATTATCTCTATTTAAGGTACCCATATAGCGCTGTCAATTTACGCAGCACTCCACACATACATCGTACCCTATCCTCAAGGAGCCCACAATCCAAGGTCACCAACTCACATTCATACACTAGGGGCCAATTTTGGACAGAAGCAAACTAACCTCCCAGCATGTCTTTGGAGTGTGGGAGGAAACCGGAGTACCCGGAGGAAACCCACGCAGGCGCAGGGAGAACATGCAAACTCCAGGCAGGTAGTGTCATGGTTGGGATTTCATAGCATATTTAAGTATACCATCAATTGAAGATCGAGTACAGCCAGGCTGGCATGAGAGGCATCCTTTTTGTCTCTTTTACATATATTGTATATTCACATCAGTCCCGTCCCTCAGCTTACAGTCGAAGGTCCTTAACTCGCATTCAAACATACACATTTAGACAGGAGCCACTTAACCTCCCAGCATGCCCTTGGAGTGTGGGAGGAAACGGGAGTACCCGGAGGAAACCCACGCAGGCGCAGAGAATCTGCAAACTCCAGGCTGGTAGTGCCATTGTTGGGATTCAAATCGGTGACTCCTAGTGCTGCTGGGTGTGAGTGCTCACCTAAGTCAGGTGTTAGGCCTTGTTCATGCAGGGGTATTTAAAGCGGAGTTGTCACCGCCCCCCCCCCCCCCCCTCAAAATTAAAAGTGAGTAGCTACACATACTGTAGATGCTGACTTTTAATATCAGGACTAGGGTTGCACCGATACCGAGTATTTGCACAAGTATCGGTACTCGTGCAAATGCACCGATACTTTCAGGCTTGGATCTTTGAGCTGTCAGTGGGGTCTCCCCTGTTGACAGCTGAAGTGTTAAAGGGGTTGTAAAGGTAATGCATTAAGGTGAAAAAACTTTTGACAGTACCGCCGCCCCCAGGCCCCCCGTTTTACTTACCTGACGCCTCGAATCTTCGCTCCTCGTCCTCGTCAGCTTCATTGCAGCTCAGCCTGGTCGCTGATTGGCTGCAGTGGATGGATTGAAAGCAGCGCAGCCATTGGCTCGCGCTGCTGTCAATCACATCCGATGACGCGGCGCGCCGGGGGGCGGGGCCGAGTGATACAGCGAGCGGCTATAGCCGCCGGCTGTATCACGGGAGCGCGCCCGCAAGCACTCACCACCGTGCGAGGGAGCTCGCTTGAAGGTGGTAAATGCTTGCGGGGAGGAGCTGAAACAGCCGCCGAGGGACCCCAGAAGACCAGGTTCGGGGCCACTCTGTGCAGAACGAGCTGCACAGTGAAGGTAAGTATAACATGTTTGTTATTTTTTTTTAAAAAAAAAAACAACTTTACAACCCCTTTAAAAAAGAAGTCCGGTAATTGGAGTTGTCAAAAAAAAAAAAAGCAGACGGCAATGTTTATTAACAACATCGCTCAGCCGCTGAAACACTAAAATAAAAAGAAACATTGTTTCTTTTTGTATCTTTCTGTTTCTTCATCTGCAGATCAAAGGGATGAACAAATGTTCCTCTGTTTAACCCTTTAATAACCCTTAATTTACTCTAATCGGCCTTAATTAACTCCTCTATTCTCCTCCATTTAATTATTATTTACCTGCTTTTTTTTTTTCACATCCATTTTATAAACGATAAACAATGAAAAAATTTTTTTTTTTGTTAGTGAATATTTTTACACATCTATATTTAACATATATTTACTCATTTCACATTGAAAAAGCGCAAATTAAAAAAAAAAATCGCTTTCATTTGTAAATAACTTTTCAATGCTTTGTACCATTGCTGACAGCTGAAGTGAAAACAAAATAGTTGCGGTTGGTATCGGTAATTGGTATCGGTAATTGGTATCGGTTATTGGTATCGGTTATTGGTATCGGTTATTGGTATCGGTTATTGGTATCGGTGATTGGTATCGGTGATTGGTATCGGTTATTGGTACTGGTAATTGGTATCAGTAATTGGTATCGGCGAGTACTAAAAAAAAGTATCAGTACTCGTTGTAAAGAAAAAAAAAAATGGCATCGATAATTAGGACACTTACCTGTCCAGGAATCCAGCGATGTCGGGTGCTGTCGCCGCCATTGTCGTTAGGAGGCCCCCCCGGCATTGAAGCCTTGCTGCTTCTCGGCTGGGTCCCTGCTGCGCATGCACGAAGAGCACTGCTCTCTCTTACTGGCCGGGTTGCAGGGGAAGAAGGAGGGGGGGGGGCTGGACTTGTGACGTACCTCGCCGCGGCGAGGTCTGATGGAAGCGGGGACAGGGTACCTGTCAGACGGGTACCAAATGTGGCACCGGATGGGGGGGGGGGGGGGGACAGATAAGTGCAAGTTCTACTATTGGGTGGAACTCCGCTTTAAGTGTACACCCATGTGGGGGGGTCTTGTTTGCCCACAGGCAGTCCCACTCATGTCATTTGGGATGCATCGGCTACACGGACACAGCCACTGCTCCCAGTTAGCGGTATGGATCCCGGTGTGCGTCCCCAAATGCAGACAGTGTATGTTCAGGAAATGTCCCCACACCTCCACAGATGTCAGATTGGGAGCAGCCATGGAGTCCCGATTGACATGAGTGGGACTGCCTGTACAAGGATGCATTCCTAAAATTAAAAAAGCAATGAGTGCCCACTGTCCGCAATAATACAGCTCTTGGTGGGAGAATACAATTTTGTTTTTTGCAAATGATAAAAAGTACAGATCAAGCCAACACGTTTTGTGGGAATTGTCTCCTCCCTTCTTCAGGGCTGTCGTCTTGCACTACCAGAGATGGGTGGACTCCGCAGAGTACCAGAATTTTCTGTGGTGGCAAATGCTGCCTTGCGTAAGGCATAGGCAAAAGGAAGCCTTGCCCTTTTTGCCTCTGCATTACAGAAAGCTGGCATTCTACCGTAGTGTGCGAGAGCCCTGAAGAAGGGGGAGGCAATTCCCTCGAAATGCATTGGCTCCGTCTGTATGTTTTTACACTTGCAATAAGCAATTGTATTCTTCCACCAAGAGTTGCATTATTGCGGGGACACCGGGCGCTCCTTCTTTCTCATTGCTCCCCCCCCCTCACTTACCTGAGCCCCTCATTCGATCCAGCGCCGTGCACGTCTGCAGCGCTTCTCTCCCCTCATTTCCAGGTCTCGCTGGCTTTGCTGGGGCACCAGGAGCCATTGACTTCCGCTGCTGTCAATCAAAGCCAGTGAGGAGGGGGTGGGGGACGGGGCCGAGCCCCCCGCTGTCTGTCAATAGATGCAGCAGCAAGGCTCGTGAGTGAGCATGCGCGTGTGCCCCCATGGGAAGTGGCTTCCCGTGGGGGGGCACTGGACAGGGAGGAGGAGCCATGAGCAACAACAGGGGGGACCCGAGAAGGGGAGGTTCAGGGCCACTTAGGTAAGTACTACTTGTGTTTTTTTTTTTTACCTTTATTCCAGTTTTAACACACTTGATAACTATTATGTTTCCATCACTGAACGATCTTTGTTTTTTTTTCATTCTAGGTACATTCCATTTTTCCTGATCCTGTTCATCTATTTCTCCGGCTGTTTCACAACAGTGAGAGGTGAAAGCAGAATGCCGCTGTCAGCCTGGTCTCTGCTGGGCCCCAGTAGTCTGTATTACTGGTAGGTGTGGTGGACTCTTTGCATGTAACATATACAGGCTGCACTCCTTGTATCTGTGTCCTGGAGAAGCCGGTGTTTCATCAGATTAGGCGACCCGTCAGAATGTGTAACGGAAGTGACGTTCCGTCGCCGCCATCTTGCTACACCCCGCACTCCTCCACAGTAAGGATACACTGAGAAGGGGGAAAGCGGACATCTTGTTACACCCACCGGAGTTTTGCATTTTACACTTATTTTTAACAGTAAAGTGAGTTTCTATAGTGAAATACAGAACTTGGAACTCCATCTGGTTGGTTAGATGTTGAATTTTAAAAGCAGCGAACTTCTGTCAGATTAGCAAACCTATAAGAGGAGCGGGCTCGCCGCTGCTTTAAAAATTCAATATCTAACCAGCCAGACGGAATTCCAAGTCCTGTATTTTACTATGTAAACTCACTTTACTGTTAAAAATGAGTGTAAAATGCAAAACTCTGGTGGGGGTAACAAGATGTCCGCTTTCCCCCTTCTCAGTGTATCCTTACTGTGGAGGAGTGCGGGGTGTAGCAAGATGGCGGCGACGGAACATCACTTCCGTTACACATTCTGACGGGTCGCCAAATCTGATGAAACAGCAGCAATGCTTGTTAGTTGGGAACCGCTCTCCAGAAATATTTTCAAAGAGAAGTAATGGTGTCAGTCCCAGTCCTTTTTATTTACATAAAACTCAGGACTTGAACCCTTTTACACACACTCCACAATCCGGATTGCTTTGTGTGACTCCTGGAGCATTCCCTCAATCCTGCGTGGGGGAAGCGCTGGGAACAGTGGTGGCCCGTCCATACATACAGGGGGCACCCCCCCCCCCCCCAATCCATACGCCTGGCTCCTAATCTACATGCAGGGCACCGGACGCATGGATTCCACAGGGGTTTTGTTTTTTTGTTTTTTTTTTTTTGTTTTGTTTTTTTTAGAAGCACATAATTTAAGCATGAGACTCTAATTGGCTTAAAAAAAGGGGTGGGGGCGCAGGGCACTGCACCCCAAGCCCACTCAGTTGTGTGACTATAGTATATAAATTAGTATTCGCTATTGTCTTCCTGATTTTTCTCCTGGCCAATCTGGAAGCGGGTCCTGAGACCAGTCAACCAATTGGCCGAGAGGCGAAGCAATCCTATTGGCGGCCGAGGAGGAGGTGGGAGGAGACGCATGGGAAGCCGCAGAGGAGGAGGCACAGGGTGAAGCCGCGGCCCAGAGGAAGCGTTGCCCGTGACCTAGATAGTGACCCAACCTTGGGGGGATGGAATCGGCAGGTGGATTTTTTTCCCTGTTACCCCTACAAAAAAATACCACCTGCCGCCACTGGTTGGGAACAACCTAATGGAGTGCGATGTACATGTGCGAAATCGTGACTCCATTAGCTTCAGTGGAGTGCCGATGAGACATCAGGGGTCTAAAATGAGAACCTGTCTTCAAAATATTATATCACATGAGGGGGGGGGGGGGGGAGGTAAAAAAATAAAGGCACTTAAAACCTTCTGCAACAGCTGGAGGGCCGCCCATTTGAGACCCCTGCTGTAAAGGCTTTTAAAGCGTCGACTATGGATAGTAACATTTACGTTGTTTGTCGCCGTGTGCGGGCTTGCGCAAATTTTAAAGCTTGAATTTTTGTATCTGCTGAGGGAATTTTAAGGAAAAAAAATTTTCACAGCCCCCTTTACAGTACACAGTCCTCCCCATCCCAGTACACAGCCCCCCATCCAGCATACCGCCCCCTCCCCAGTACACAGTCCCCCCTCCCCCTGCACAGTACACAGCCCCCCCATCCAGCATCCTGCCCCCCTCCCCCTGCACAGTACACAGCCCCCCTCCCCCTGCACAGTACACAGCCCCCTTCCCTCTGCACAGTACACAGCCCCCCTCCCCCTGCACAGTACACAGCCCCCCTCCCCCTGCACAGTACACAGCCCCCTTCCCTCTGCACAGTACACAGCCCCCTCCCCCTGCACAGTACACAGCCCCCTTCCCTCTGCACAGTACACAGCCCCCTTCCCTCTGCACAGTACACAGCCCCCCTTCCCTCTGCACAGTACACAGCCCCCCTCCCCCTGCACAGTACACAGCCCCCCTCCCCCTGCACAGTACACAGCCCCCCTTCCCTCTGCACAGTACACAGCCCCCCTTCCCTCTGCACAGTACACAGCCCCCTTCCCTCTGCACAGTACACAGCCCCCCTTCCCTCTGCACAGTACACAGCCCCCCTTCCCTCTGCACAGTACACAGCCCCCCTTCCCTCTGCACAGTACACAGCCCCCCTTCCCTCTGCACAGTACACAGCCCCCCTTCCCTCTGCACAGTACACAGCCCCCCTTCCCTCTGCACAGTACACAGCCCCCCTTCCCTCTGCACAGTACACAGCCCCCCTTCCCTCTGCACAGTACACAGCCCCCCTTCCCTCTGCACAGTACACAGCCCCCCTTCCCTCTGCACAGTACACAGCCCCCCTTCCCTCTGCACAGTACACAGCCCCCCTTCCCTCTGCACAGTACACAGCCCCCCTTCCCTCTGCACAGTACACAGCCCCCCTTCCCTCTGCACAGTACACAGCCCCCCTTCCCTCTGCACAGTACACAGCCCCCCTTCCCTCTGCACAGTACACAGCCCCCCTTCCCTCTGCACAGTACACAGCCCCCCTTCCCTCTGCACAGTACACAGCCCCCCTTCCCTCTGCACAGTACACAGCCCCCCTTCCCTCTGCACAGTACACAGCCCCCCTTCCCTCTGCACAGTACACAGCCCCCCTTCCCTCTGCACAGTACACAGCCCCCCTTCCCTCTGCACAGTACACAGCCCCCCTTCCCTCTGCACAGTACACAGCCCCCCTCCCCCTGCACAGTACACAGCCCCCCTGCACTCCCAAGAGACCCCAAGTCTCCCGGCACAGCACTGCCAGCATACTTTACAGTTAAGAAAAAAATAACTGCCAGCCCTTCTACACGGCTCCTCCTGTGTCACTCATATTGTAAAACGAAGCTTCCATATATCTCATTAGCTGTTTTTTTCACTGACCTGGTCACATGACTGGTCTCCTCTGATGTTACATAGATGGTCATGTGACCGCTCTCCTCCTCCAATCCAAAGCTACACGAGGAGGAGGAGGAGAGCAGCCAAAAAAAAAAAAACACGAGCTGTTGAGAAATTTAGAAGCTTCGTTTTACAATGGCACTGACACAGGAGGAGCGGTGTAGAAGGGGCTGGCAAGTGATTTTTTTTTTTCTCAACTTCTGACTATGCAGGCAGCGCTGTCCCGGGGCCAAGAGAGGCGGGGGGCCGGCGTGACACCCCCCCCCCCGCAAATGGTGGCTCCCGTAGCGGACCGCCCGATCCCCGCCCCCTGTTGGTAAAACATTCTAACGGCTTATAACACATAGGCGATGTTTACCCCCCGTTTTCAGGAGGAAAAGGTGCGTGTTATACGCCGATAAATACGGTATTTACTTGGTGTAACATCATCTTTTATATTTTACCCGACAAAATTTGGCTTATGTATTGTTTTTCTTTTGTATTAAAAAAAATTGCGTTTAGAAAAAACGCTGTGAAAACCGTGTGACTTAATAACCCACTAATTTATTTTGCATTTAAAAAAATATACATAATGTTTGGGGGTAATGTAAAAAAAAATATACATACATCTACATAATGTTTGGGGGTTCTAAGAAATTTTCTAGCAAAAAATAAAAAACACTAAAAAGTTTAAGTTGCCATAAAGAACCTTTTGTTTTTACAAGCCCCAGCTTATTCCTAAAAGCACCTCTACCTAATAAAAAACACAAACCATCCATATTTCCAACAGGCTGGATGCCGAGTGAGGGAAAGATGGCTCCACACCATTGGATGGCGGAGCGACGTCAAACGTCACTTCCACCCAATGGTCCTAAAGGGGAAATTTTTTTTTGCAAAAAAAAAAAATTTACATTTCTTTTTCTTCTTTCTTCTTTCTTCTTCGTTCTTCCTCCTTCTCTTTTTTTTTTTTATTGCATTTTAGTGTAAATATGTTTACATTCCTTGTAATAGGAAAAAAAGTGACACAAACTTTTTTTTTTTTTAAAGGACAGTGTAAAAATAAAAGGAATAAAATAATGTAAAGCGCTCCATCCCGCTGAGCTTGTGTGCAGAAGCGAAAGTCGCACCCGCATATGAAAACGGTGTTCAAACCACACATGTGCGGTATTCCCGCGATCGTTAGAGCGAGAGCGATAATTCTAGACCTCCTCTGTAAATCAAAACTAGACATTTTTAAACCTTGCTTATGGAGATTTTTAAGGGTAAAAGTTTGTCGCCATTCCACAAGCGGGCGCAAGTTTGAAGCGTGACATGTTGGGTATCAATTTACTCGGCGTAACATTATTTTTCACAATATAAAAAAAAACTGGGCTAACTTTACTGTTGTCTTACACTTTTTTGCCTTAAAAAAAAAATTTCCAGAAAAATTGCGCTTGTAAGACCGCTGCGCAAATACGGTGTGACATAAAGTATTACAACAACCGCCATTTTTTTCTCTAGGATGCCTGAAAAAATAAATAAAATGTTTGGGGGTTCTAAGTAATTTTCTAGCAAAAAATAAAAAAGATTTTAACTTGTAAACACCAAGTCTGAAATGTAGGCCCAGTCCTTAATTGGATGTACGCTCCAGGATGCACATGAAGGTCTGTACAACTGGCAGCCTGTTATTGAATGTACCGGGCTGCCTGCAGGGCAGGCCCCTTCACACGGGCATACAGAATGCTACACCCGTGTGACTGAGGCCTAAAATGTCTCCATATGCTGGAGCATGAACAGTACCCTTCACTGGAAGTACCTGAACTCAATCATTTTGAGGGGTGGCCACATACTTTTGGTGAGATGTCGACACTCATACTTTTGGTGAGATTGTCCACCCTCATACTTTTGGTGAGATGGTCCACCCTCATACTTTTGGTGAGATGGTCCACCCTCATACTTTTGGTGAGATGGTCCACCCTCATACTTTTGGTGAGATGGTCCACCCTCATACTTTTGGTGAGATGGTCCACCCTCATACTTTTGGTGAGATGGTCCACCCTCATACTTTTGGTGAGATGGTCCACCCTCATACTTTTGGTGAGATGGTCCACCCTCATACTTTTGGTGAGATGGTCCACCCTCATACTTTTGGTGAGATGGTCCACCCTCATACTTTTGGTGAGATGGTCCACCCTCATACTTTTGGTGAGATGGTCCACCCTCATACTTTTGGTGAGATTGTCCACCCTCATACTTTTGGTGAGATGGTCCACCCTCATACTTTTGGTGAGATGGTCCACCCTCATACTTTTGGTGAGATGGTCCACCCTCATACTTTTGGTGAGATGGTCCACCCTCATACTTTTGGTGAGATGGTCCACCCTCATACTTTTGGTGAGATGGTCCACCCTCATACTTTTGGTGAGATTGTCCACTTTTGGCCACATAGTGTATTACTGTATGTATTCTGCTATGTTTTACTCAGCAGTCTTTTCACTTGTTTTGTCTTGCAGGTACCTGGTAACTGAGGGCCAGATCTTCATCATCTTCATCTTCACCTTCTTCGCAATGCTGGCCCTCATCCTACACCAGAAGCGTAAGGGCTTTCGTCTGGACAGTAATGGCCTCTTCTTGCTGCTCTCCTTTTCAGCAACTTTGGTCCTCATTGCGGTTTGGATCGTGTGGCTGTGGAATGATAAGATATTGCGCAAGAAATACCCCGGGGTTATCTATATTCCAGAGCCCTGGGCCTTCTATACATTGCACATCAACAGCCTGCACTGATGGTGGCCGGGTCTGGTTATTGCTCTGTAAGCTCCTAAAGAGTGGACCTCAATGTAGACATCTTCTAGTCAGTCTTTTGTCACCCCCAGTAGAAGGGGTGAAGTATAGGAAACCCTTCTTCCTTTCTTCAAACTATAGTAGAGTGATTTTTTTTTTTTTTTAATTTAATGATTAAGTCTATTTTAATATTTTTTAACTGCTTCAGTCAGAAGTGGTACTTTTTAGACCATTACGATGGGAATTTTGCAGAAAGGAATTTTACATTTTTGACTTGGGGGTTAATTATACACAAAACTGACTTGGTTGCTGGGGTGTTAGTGTAGAGTTGAAGAACAGATTTTATCTCTGTGGCAGGGACATCTCTCACCTGAGTGGCACTATATGGGCAAAAGTATGTGGACTTCCCTCCAAGTTATTGAGTTCAGGCGTTTCTAGAAGGGTACGGTTAGTGCTACACCATACAAGCACATTTTAGACAGTTGTACACTTCAGACCTTGTAGGGACAGTTTGGGGAAGACCCTTTTCTGTTATAACATGACTGTGCCCTTTGCACAAAACTAGGTCCATAAAGACATGGCTTAATGAGTTTGGTGTAGAAGTGCCCTGCACAGAGACGCGACATCGACCCTTCGGAGCCCCGACCTCGACCCTTCGGAGCCCCGACCTCAACCCTTCGGAGCCCCGACCTCAACCCTTCGGAGCCCCGACCTCAACCCTTCGGAGCCCCTGACCTCGACCAAATATGCGCCTAGAGCCCCGACCCAATCTGCGCCTAGAGCCCCGACCCCGATCCAATATGCGCCTAGAGCCCCGACCCCGATCCAATATGCGCCTAGAGCCCCGACCCCGATCCAATATGCGCCTAGAGCCCCGACCCCGATCCAATATGCGCCTAGAGCCCCGACCCCGATCCAATATGCGCCTAGAGCCCCGACCTCGACCCAATATGCGCCTAGAGCCCCGACCTCGACCCAATATGCGCCTAGAGCCCCGACCTCGACCCAATATGCGCCTAGAGCCCCGACCTCGACCCAATATGCGCCTAGAGCCCCGACCTCGACCCAATATGCGCCTAGAGCCCCGACCTCGACCCAATATGCGCCTAGAGCCCCGACCTCGACCCAATATGCGCCTAGAGCCCCGACCTCGACCCAATATGCGCCTAGAGCCCCGACCTCGACCCAATATGCGCCTAGAGCCCCGACCTCGACCCAATATGCGCCTAGAGCCCCGACCTCGACCCAATATGCGCCTAGAGCCCCGACCTCGACCCAATATGCGCCTAGAGCCCCGACCTCGACCCAATATGCGCCTAGAGCCCCGACCTCGACCCAATATGCGCCTAGAGCCCCGACCTCGACCCAATATGCGCCTAGAGCCCCGACCTCGACCCAATATGCGCCTAGAGCCCCGACCTCGACCCAATATGCGCCTAGAGCCCCGACCTCGACCCAATATGCGCCTAGAGACCCGACCTCGACCCTGCTGAACCCCTGACCTCGACCCACCCGCGCCTAGAGCCCCGACCTCGACCCAATATGCGCCTAGAGCCCCGAACTCGACCCAATATGCGCCTAGAGCCCCGACCCAATATGCGCCTAGAGCCCCGACCTCGACCCAATATGCGCCTAGAGCCCCGACCTCGACCCAATATGCGCCTAGAGCCCCGACCTCGACCCAATATGCGCCTAGAGCCCCGACCTCGACCCTGCTGAGCCCCGACCTCAACCCATCTGCGCCCAGAGCCCCGACCTCAACCCATCTGCGCCCAGAGCCCCGACCTCAACCCATCTGCGCCCAGAGCCCTGACCTCAACCCATCTGCGCCCAGAGCCCCGAGCTGGGCCCCACTTAGTGCGCAGAGCCCCGACCTGTACCCCACCACATTGGGTTTTTACACACACTGTGTGTGTAAATCTGACAAGTGCGCCCATCGGCGAACCTGGGACTGGCATGATGGGTGCCCGCAGAGGGAAGGGAGATCCTTGAACGTCCTTTCATTGATCTCCCTTTTCCTGCTAATGACCCAGAAGCAATGTGTAAAAGGTCACCTCCAGGTCCTGGTGTCATTTTCCCCAGACAGTATGGCCGGGGGAAGAAGCTAATGAAGTGGAATCTGCACTCTTATTAGCTTCATTAGAGGGCAGGTGAGACATCTGGGGTCTTTTAGACCCATCACATAGATGACCTTTTTGTCCCCTATGCAATGAAAATTAAAGATTTTAGTAAAAAAAAAAAAAAATATTTTTAAAAGTGTAAAAATTAATTACACCCAAGCATGTAACCTTCTTCAATAACCCACCGCCCCCCCCCCATCCCCCCCCTCCATCCCCCCCCTCCACCCCAAGAATTTTTTTTAATGCAAAACAGCACTGGCAGCGAAAGGGATTAAGCTGCAAAGGAAGGAAGGAAGGAAGGAAGGGCGGGAGGGCAATTCCATATTTATGCCCATGGTTTTGGAAATGGGTTGTCCAGCAAATTAAAAATAGTTGTGAAGTTCAAGTGTCCACAGACTTTTGGCCATATAATGCAGCTCAGTCCACGTGCCATGGCCACGGTTTTATTTTGCGAGTTTTTTACTAAACCCGGAGAGTGCAAAATCGGATGCAGCTCTGCATGGAAAACCAATCGGCTTCCAGATTTTATTGCCAACGCTTAGCCACTTGACCTCCGGAAAATCACCCCCCCCCCCCCCTACACGACCAGGCCATTGTTTGCGTTACGACACTGCGTTACTTTAATTGACAATTGCGTGGTCGTGCGACGCTGTACACAAATAAAATTGGCCTTCTTTTTTTTCCCCACAAACTGAGGGACCGAGTCTTTCCGAGGGTTTCTGAGTTCAGCCGAGATGTCCCCAAGTGTTTCCGAGGCTCTCCAGTGCCCCCCCCACCTCTGGCCACATGCGGTATTGCATGCAATAGAAGTCAATGTGAAACAAATTATCTTAGTTTCCATTGACTTCTATGGGGAAACTCACTTTGATATGCGAGTGCTTTGGATTACAAGCATTCTCCTGGAACAGATTATGCTCCTAATCCACTCTGCATTAATTAACTCTGCACAGGAGGGCCGCCCTGTAACATTATATCTTTAAGCGGTTAATTGAATAAGCTGAGGTTACAAGCTGATTGGCTGCCATGCACAGCTGCCCCAGATTCTGAGTTCTCTAGATTTAGTAGATCATCCCCGGAGTCTCGGGGTCAGGAACTCTGGCAGCGCCCCCAAGAGGTGAAGGCAGGCAGACAGTGACTGAGTCTATGGCATCCACTCACAACTGCAGTATCAGATTCTGGGCGGACACTTCATTGTTGCACCTAAAAACAAACTATTATTATATTGCAGGTTACCAATTCTTAGGTGTGATGGCTGCATTTGTTTTCTTTTTTAGGCTTTCGTTCTTCTTTTGTTCACCTGGTGATCCGCCCAGTGGGTGTGTCTTTCAAAAGAACAAACTGTCCTGCAGATGTGACAGACCACTGACAGGGGTGCTTACAATGATCAGTATTTATTTATTTATGTAAAACCTTTATCACAAAAGGGTTTGTTTTTTTTTTTACTGTGCTTATAAAGTGTTATATGGAGTTAGGCTTTGGTTTGTTAGTGTATTTAAATCTGCTAACACCCCCCTCTAACACCCCGCTCTAATACAGAAGGTGTGTTACTGGACAGAAAAAAAGCCTACAAAAAAAAAAACGAAAACTAATGCAGTCATCACATCTGATTGGTGAGCTGCAACATGATGATTTGGGGGTTAATACCACTTTATTAAAATTCTGCACAAATCCTACAGAGAGAGAGAGAGATACATCGGAGGGAGTTCTGTATCTTCCATGAAGTTCTGGAGATCAAAGCTGCATGAAGAGTCTTCCAGCAAAAGGCAGCGATTGCATTACAATCAGTTCTATACAGGATATGCAATGTACATGAATATATATTTCAGAATAAAATCTATATTTTCATTTACTGAAGAAAATTATTTTCAATGGGAAAAAGACAGTTTTTTTTCCCCTCACTGGTTCATTTCATTGTGGCTTCTAAACTATTGTGTTGAAATTTCAATGAAAATGCTGTTTTGTTTTTTTTTAATCTCTCCATCTGGTATTCCTGCCCACATGAGGGGGAAAGTTTTTTTTTTTTTTACCTTTTTAAGGGGCCAGTTCACACCACATGCAGTTCATTGTGTTTTATTTTTTTTTTCCTGCATTAAAACACATGGAAAGTCGGTTATATGGTCTTCAATGGCATAGTTCACACCAGTGCAGTCAGTTCCAGAAAAAAAAGTAGAACTTGCTGCATTTTTTCTGCACTGGGCTGTTCTGGAACGCTGTAAAACTCACTGGAATGCACATGTCCTTATTTTAGGTCAAGAAAAAAAAGGGGGGAAAATTGCACTGGACTGCATCAAAAACGCGCATGCAGAAAAGCATCCAGACTGCGTTTCTATGGTGTGAACTGGCCCTCAATGCATTCTATCTGTGTGCAGCTCCCTCCCTAGACCACCCCTTGTACTTACCTGAGCCTGATGTCAATCCGGCGCTGTGCATGAGAGGACCATATCTGCGCTCTCTTTCTCTGTGTGTCTCTCTCTCTCTCTCTCGCTCTGTCTATGAGGAAGCCATTGGCTCCCACTGCTGTCAATCAGAGCTAGTGAGGAGGAACCGGGGTGGGGTCAAGCTGCACTGTGTGTGGAAATAGACGCACGGAGCACGGCTCAGGAGTGAGCCTGCATGAGTGCCCCCATAGCAAGCGTCTCTCTCTCAATCGGTCTTTCTCTCTTGGTCTGTCTGTCTGTGTCTCTCTCTCTGTCTGTCTGTCTCTCGGTCTGTCTGTGTCTCTCTCTCTCTCGCTCTGTCTGTGTCTCTCTCTCTCTCTTTCTGTCTGTGTCTCTCTCTGTCGCTTGCTCTATCTGTCTGTGTCTCTCTCTCTCTCTTTCTGTCTGTGTCTCTCTCTGTCGCTTGCTCTATCTGTCTGTGTCTCTCTCTCTCGCTCTGTCTGTCTCTCGCTCTCTCTCCCTCGCTTTGTCTATGAGGCAGCCATTGATTCCCGCTGCTGTCAATCACAGATAGTGAGGAGGAACCGGGGTGGGGTCAAGCTGCACTGTGTCTGTCGCTCGCTCTCTGTGTGTGTCTCTCTCTCTCTGTCTCTTTCTCGCTCTGTGTCTCTCTCTCTCGCTCTGTGTCTCTCGCTCTGTGTCTCTCTCTCTCGCTCTGTGTCTCTCTCTCTCTCGCTCTGTGTCTCTCTCTCTCTCGCTCTGTGTCTCTCTCTCTCTCGCTCTGTGTCTCTCTCTCTCTCGCTCTGTGTCTCTCTCGCTCGCTCTGTCTGTCTGTCTCGCTCGCTCTGTCTCTCTCGCTCGCTCTGTCTCTCTCGCTCTGTCTCGCTCGCTCTGTCTCTCTCTCTCTCTCTCGCTCGCTCTGTCGCTCGCTCTGTCTCTCTCTCTCTGTCTCTCTCTCTCTCGCTCGCTCTGTCTGTCTCTCGCTCTCTCTCCCTCGCTTTGTCTATGAGGCAGCCATTGATTCCCGCTGCTGTCAATCACAGATAGTGAGGAGGAACCGGGGTGGGGTCAAGCTGCACTGTGTCTGTCGCTCGCTCTCTGTGTGTGTCTCTCTCTCTCTCTCTCTCTCTCTCGCTCTGTGTCTCTCTCTCTCGCTCTGTGTCTCTCTCTCTCGCTCTGTGTCTCTCTCTCTCGCTCTGTGTCTCTCTCTCTCGCTCTGTGTCTCTCTCTCTCGCTCTGTGTGTGTCTTTCTCTCTCGCTCTGTGTGTGTCTCTGTCTCTCTCTCTCGCTCTGTGTCTCTCTCTCTCGCTCTGTGTCTCTCTCTCTCGCTCTGTGTCTCTCTCTCTCGCTCTGTGTCTCTCTCTCTCGCTCTGTGTGTGTCTCTCTCTCTCGCTCTGTGTGTGTCTCTCTCTCTCGCTCTGTGTGTGTCTTTCTCTCTCGCTCTGTGTGTGTCTCTCTCTCTCTCGCTCTGTGTCTCTCTTGCTCTGTCTGTCTGTCTCTCTCGCTCTGTGTCTCTCTCTTGCTCTGTCTGTCTGTCTCTCTCTCTCGCTCGCTCTGTCTCTCTCGCTCGCTCTGT
>JBBGZY010003916.1:0-29824 GCA_037952925.1 Lithobates clamitans | reverse complement strand
AGAGGAGAGAAGAGAGAGAGAGAGAGAGAGAGACAGAGAGACAGAGGGACAGAGGGACAGAGGGACAGAGGGACAGAGGGACAGAGGGACAGAGGGACAGAGGGACAGAGGGACAGAGGGACAGAGGGACAGAGGGACAGAGGGACAGAGGGACAGAGGGACAGAGATACGCTGGGCGATTTTCTCCAAAAAAAAAAAAAAAAGAGAAGAAGAATTCATGATTCGAATTAATTTTTTTTTTTTTGATGGACACCGCGCCAGTCCTGAGGAGCTGCCGGCAGGAGTTTTTAGGCGAGGCCGTGGCCTAGTCTGCGGCCTCACCTAAAAACTCTTACCCACAGCTCCTCGGGACTGGCGCAGTGTCAGCGCCAGTCCTGGTAAAAAAAAAAAAAATTGGATTCGCTGAAAATTTGAATCGATTTGACCTCTCAACTCGATTTTTTTCCCCAGCCCTAATAAAAATCTCTCTCTCAAATGTGAGTATACCCCTCACATACACACAAAGATTCCCACACCCAGAATATAGGACAAGGACAGGATGAATGGATCGCCGTGTCCCATGTATGGGGCTGAGTGAAGATTTCCAGGAACATTTCTACATCCAATGTTGTCATTTCTCTTTCTGTTTAAGAAGAGATCATGGTGGGAAAACACAGGAGCCGTGGATGTTTCATTATACAGGGGCGGGAGGTTGTGGGGCTCTCATCCTTCCCTCACTACACACAAGTCCCTGCCCCGGAACATGCATGTGTATAAGCGGTGAGCGTTTATTCCGGGCCTGGCAGTATCAGAGGCGGGGGGGGGGGGGGGGGGGGGGACAGGCCAGAATAAAAAGGCATGTATTGTGTAAGCAGAGAATATCAGGAGGACAGCAATGACCCGGGATAGAGAATGACACTGATCCCTGCTGAGCACAGCATGTACCAACAATACCCAGCGACCTCCGCCCGCCCTTTAACCCCCGACTCGCTGGACTGTCCCCGTGACCTATATGTGTCAATCACACCAGCATTGTGCATACCTGTCCCCCATCTGCCGGCCCCTCGCCGCCCGTGCCAAGCCCAGCTGATGGGTGAAGTGTGCCGTCACCCAACAAAAAAACTTCGACAGGCCAGACTACGAATGTATTCTGCCCATTAGAACACATTGACGCCCCAGTGTGACCGCGCGTTTGGGATTTTTTTTTTTCCTTTTCTTCCGTTGCGTTTTTGATGTCCTGTGTGCAAGAGGTCTTAAAAAAAAAAAAAAAGGATAAACAGCTCCCATATATGAGGATTTTACTGAATGTTACATTAATGATGGGCCTGCCAGAAATACAGATTTAATGGTGCGGAGATTCCTATCCGGTGTACACCTGACATCTGGACACTAACCCCCCTGAAGGACGCCCCCTCCCCCTCCATGGAAAATTGGTGATTACAGATTAGGAAGGCTCACACTCCGCTATGGAGCTATAATGGAAATATACACCGAGAAATATTCCATACTATGAAGGTCAGGAAGAAAAAACAAAACAAAAAAAACAAAAAAAACACTACATATACACTATATTGTCAAAAGTATTGGGACGCCTGCATTTACATACACTCATGAACTTTAGTGGCATCCCAGTCTTATGCCCCGTACACACGATCAAACTTTCCGCCAACAAAACCGTGCATTTTTGTTCGAAGGATGTTGGCTCCAACTTGTCTTGCGTACACACGGTCACACAAATGTTGGCCAACAATTCCGAACGCGGGAAGGCAGTGACGTACAAAACATACGACAAGCCGATAGAAAAATAAGTCTAATAGCCAGTACGGCGCCTTATGCTCGATTCCGAGCATGCGTGGACTTTTGTGCGATGGACTGGTGTACACACGATCGGACTTTCCGACAACAAAAACTTTTGTGGCTTTGTTTGAGGGGCAAGAAAAAGAAAAATAGGATTCTAGCATCTATATATTTAAATTGCTGCCCTATGCCCCCATTGGAGAGATTTCCCCTATCTTCCTGTCCTGGTGACACAGAAAAGGAGGCTATAGAAGGGCAGACAGTAATGAATAGTTATGGATGGATCTCAGCACTTCCTGTCGTGTCACAGGGGACAGGAAGTAAAGGGAAATCTCCCCAACAGAAACACAGATTAAACCCACCAAACAAAAAAAAAAATAATAATAATAATAATAATAATAATAATAATAATAATAATAATAATAATAATAATAAGTTTTGGCTGGAATTTAACTTGTGAATCCCCCCTGAGCTGTAGCTGAAGACGGCAGTGAGGCCGGTTTAGTGACTTCAGGAAAAGTTTGGCAATTTAAATTTCTCAAGTGACCTACGGAAATAAAAAAAAAAAAAAAAAAAAGTGACAGACGTAGGACTGTCAGGAAGCGTTTCGTCACACATGACAAAGTGATTACAGCTGAAGGGCCCCGGATAAGATCAAGCTTTAGGTTTCAGGATGACGACACACATTGGGTGGGGAGATTTCATAAAACCGCAGAGTGCAGAATCTGGTGCAGCTGTGCATGGGAGCCAATCAGCTTCTAACTTAGCTTGTTCAAGTTAGCTTTGACAATAAAACCTGGAAGCCGACTGGTTTCTATACAGAGCTGCACCAGGATTTTATACTCTCCAGTTTTAGCAAATCCGCTGCCCAGATATACAGCAGAACTTTTTTTTTTTTTAAACGCTAAAAATAGTGCTGCATGCATACCTGCAAATATATACGCCTTGAGATTTTCTCCAGCTGTTCCAAAGAACCCAGGATTCTGTAACAACGGCCATCTGATCTCACTGCGGGCTTCTGACAATGTGCATTAGAAGCTGCAGGAGGTCAGATAGAGCCCACCTTATGTCCTGGCTGAAGGGCGTCTGGCATCATTTAGCTCTTTCCTCCCCAACCTTACTGTTCCGGTTCCATCCCTTCCTTTCACCTGGTGCAAACACAACCTGCCTAGGGTGGCCCGGCATGCAAACACAGCCTGCCTAGGGTGGCCCGGCATGCAAACACAACCTGCCTAGGGTGGCCCGGCATGCAAACACAACCTGCCTAGGGTGGCCCGGCATGCAAACACAACCTGCCTAGGGTGGCCCGGCATGCAAACACAACCTGCCTAGGGTGGCCCGGCATGCAAACACAACCTGCCTAGGGTGGCCCGGCATGCAAACACAACCTGCCTAGGGTGGCCCGGCATGCAAACACAACCTGCCTAGGGTGGCCCGGCATGCAAACACAACCTGCCTAGGGTGGCCCGGCATGCAAACACAACCTGCCTACAGCCAATCTTCCAGACTGACTTCCACCAGTTTTTATATTTACATAACTCTTCCCATGAGTCGGCCCACTGCTTGCATCAGAAAGGAGGGATCTGGAGAGGAGCACTGAGGCAGGGTGTTGTGATGCTGTCAGGGAGTTATGTACACCACCCAGTTGGCCCCTCCCACCAGCCATTATCTGCCTGCATTGCATAGAGATAGCAAGAGACCCAGTGACCAGGCGGTACAGCCAGTCCTCCTGTACTGGGCCCGGGCCCCATCAGTTCTAAAGGGTTGCTCAGTCACCTGAGGAGCAGGAGGGCCGGCTGTACTGTCTGTCTTATTGCAAACACCGACCCTTGTCTACCATCCCCTGCAACGCTGCCAGCTTCTACCCTCTGGCTTCACTACACAGGGGAATGGTTCTAGCACATGTACCCCTTCCATCTGCTGTCTGGGCCCCCCTGTGTGCCCCTTTCCACATCAGTGCTGCCGTCCCCCCTCCTCTACCTCCGGCAGCTGCTGCGGGCATACAGGGGGATGTTTCAGGATGGAGAGCTGGGGGGGGGCGGGGGGAGCTGGAAAATATATAATTTATTGTCTTTCTTTCCTGAATGAAAACAGTGGGTGATCGGTACCAATCACTCCTCTGTCCATTCATCACTGAGGCATGTTTACTATGCTTCAGTTTGTGAATGAGCAAGAAGCTTCAGAGCGCTTCCTATTAATTCATCTGAGGCTGCAAAGAAATAGCCTGATAAATCCATGTCCTCAGCCACTTTTGGCCATGGGGATGGGGAGTTCCCTGTCAGGGAAGGAAGGAAGGAAGGAAGGAAGGAAGGAAGGAAGGAAGGAAGGAAGGAAGGAAGGAAGGAAGGAAGGAAGGAAGGAAGGAAGGAAGGAAGGAAGGAAGGAAGGAAGGAAGGAAGGAAGGAAGGAAGGAAGGAATATAAGTAGGATTTGAGGGATCTTGAGAGGAGTACTGGGTCAGGGTGCTGTGATGTTTTCTGGAAGCTATGTATAGCACTCTGCTCACCCCTCCCATCAGCTAACACCTGTATGTAATGAAAAGGTTCGCAGTCGAAGGACCATGGCTATGGAACGCTCTACCCGCGGACATCCGCTTAGATGAAAACCATCTGGCCTTCAGGAAGAAGCTCAAGACCCAGACGGACACTGGCGGCAAAGCGCCCTGAGGCGATTTCGTTCGCATATGTAGCTATACAAGTTATTCCATTAGCAAATTGATGAGGGAAAAAAAAGGAATCAGGAAAGGTAAAGTAATAGGTTAAAAGTGGAACTTTACCCATAACAACTTGATAAAAATAATGTTCTTTAGCAAGGAACATACATTCCATAATAAGAATTAGGCTACCAAAATCAGTGTGTGCAGTAAATTGCCTCCAGCATTGCTCCCGTTTCTTCTTGATGGAGGCCGCCATTTTGCTGAAGCCCAGAGCTCCTGAGCAGCAGTAAATCCTTAGGCTGTCAGCAAATCGGCCTATACAAATTCAGTGCAGTGCCCAAAAATAGAGAGCAACTGAGCATGTGCAGAGCAGGATGAGATCGTGTGTTACTGGATTTAAACATAGGCACTTATTTTTAATGTTTTACATAGCTATACCGGCAAAATGGGCCTGAAGTCAGCAGGACTTCATTTTCTGACTAAAGTTCCACTTTAAAATGATCTGGTGTACAAGAAGCCTTTGAACTCTGTGGAGGAACTCATGGAGCAGTATTTAAAAGTGGTGGACCCCAAGACTGCTTTGAAGAATTCATTTCTGCTCGAGGTATTCCACCCACAAAACTTGTTAAGGTATGGGTGGAGAACTTTTATCATCATCGGCTAAAAAAAGGCTAGACTAAAAACACTCAGCCAATCGAAAAAAAAATGGTGGTTCAGGTATACTGGCCAAGTCACCCAACCTAACCTATGCTGAAGGAGCAAATCTAACGTCCTTGAGTTTTAAGAAGACAGAAAAGGTTTAAAAATCTATATAAAAAAATAAATAAATAAAAAGCCAATAATAAATAGCCTTACCTTCTGAGCATTGCGTGAAGATGGCAAAAGATGGTTCCAGAAAGGCGCCCCCTTGGAATCAGTGCTTCTGCAAGATCCATGAAGGGCCTGGCAGGTCTCAGCTCCCTTCCATCTCTTCCCAGGTCCTTCATCATCAGAACAAGAGTCCCCAGTCTCGGTGGATGGAAGTAGTTTCCTCTTCACTGCAACGCTGCTGCTTCCAGGGGTACCCAGGCGGGTGGCCCCAGGAGGAGTCCTCTCCAAGGAACTCAGGTCTTCGCCATCAGCAGTAGGCAGCTTCCCATCTTCTACATAGACTTTAGAAGCCTCTTTAGATGCTTCAAAGTTGCCATTGGCACAGCCAAGGACTGCCACCAGGGCTGTCTTCTTCTAACTTTTCCACCAATGTCTCTGTATGTGCAATGTTGTGCAAATCAAGATCAAGTACGTGCTGGTTGCTGGTAGATGCCTCTGAAGTCCTTGGGTCAGTTGAGAGACTAGTCCCATTGGATTCAGAGGCGATTGACAGTCCTTCAGAGTTCCCCAGCTGTCTCTCTTTCAGACTGCTTCTGTGCAAAGTGGTGCAGGGCGGAGGAGAGAGGGATTCAGTTCTTCTACAACCGACCTTCTGGAGAGGTGGAGAGGTCACTCTCCTAGTAGGAGAATCCTTGGAAGGGAAGCCCTCCGCTCTGTGTTCAATGACTCGCAGTCCGCTATGAGAGAAATGCTGAGCGGAACTGCACATTGGCATCTCTTCTGAAAGCAATCCATCCTCAAACATGTCCTGATCATCTTCATCATCAACAAGTGAGCTACTCGGATAGTCCCCATCTGACTGACCGTGTCCAGGTGGGCAGTCACTTCTGGACTGGCCCCACATGGTTCTCCTTGGGCTCCTCGCAGGCTCCGGAAGCTGATCCGGAGGACCTCTCTTCAAGGCTTGACGGCAAATGGCTTTAGGCCCCGGGATATCAGATGTTATAGATACATGATAGACTTTCTGGCCTTTGTGCTCCGTTTCGGGGTATCCAACAATAACCCTACAGTCCTGAGCAACGTTCAGAACTCCCACCTGGCCTGCAAACGCTGCGTCAACATGGGCAGGCAGCCTGTTCTCACCACCTGCCTCCTCCTTGGGTGGTGTTTCCATCTGGATGTGCCTCATGGATCTAACACTGGGGAGCCTCCAAATACTGGGATTAGCAGGAGAAATGGACCAGCTCCAGGGTAGCTGGGAACCTATGGACGGGGCCAGTGGACAGCCTCTCTGGAGTGGCTTACACAAACCCAACAAACTCCAGAGTGATCTGCATCTGAGGAGAGAAAACAGCAAAAAGTTAGCATGTCTTCCTAATGGAATAAAACAGGTCATGAACAAAATATGGAGAAGCCATTGTTGAGGTCCTTCTGAAAATGCTATTTGCTTGGCTTTAGTTATTCTAAAAGCTGAGGGGGGGGGGGGATAAATCAATCAGAACGACATTCCTGATCTCTTTACTTCTTCCAAGTTAAAGTTTTGGCATTCGTTACAAGCAAACTATTTTCAGAAGGGGGAATCATCAGCGGTACTCACATTTTTTTGCCCCCCCACTTCCTCTCTTGGTGACACAACAAAGTCAACAGCACTAAAACCTAATATCCAGTCTAAAAACTGCTGGGCCTGGAAATATACTTATAACCCATCTCTCATGTCACCTACCAGCAATCTCCCCGGTGCAATTAACCCGTGCCCCTCTAGAACTAACTTGTACAATCTACCAGGGCTGCTGTTAGAAATCACGAGGCCCCATACATCCTACCCGACAGGATACCCCCCCCCCCCCTCTTCAAAAGTGACTGGGGACATCAGTCCCCTTCTCTGAAACCTCACCTGCCCAGATGAATGAATAGGAGGCTTCCTGCTCATTCACAAACTGAAGCATAGTAAATACACACACTTTTCCAGAGCCTTTCCCAACCTCTGGAATGCTCTACCCCAATCTGTCCGATTTTCTCCTACTTTATCCACTTTCAGACGATCTCTGAAATCTCATCTCTTTAGAGAAGCCTATCTGGCCCCCACCTAAAAACTGTACATTTATCTTCTCAATCAGCACAACCCCCACAGTTCATACCTCTTGTATCTGTTGACCTTCCCTCTTAGATTGTAAGCTTTAAGGAGCAGGGCCCTCTGATTCCTACTGTATTAAAGTGTATTGTATTTGTACTGTCTACCCTTAAGTAAAGCGCTACGTAAACTGTTGGCGCTATATAAATCCTGTATAATAATAATAATAATAATAATAATAATAATAATAATAATAATAATAATAAATAAGAATAATAATAATAATAATAACTATTATGCTTCAGTGATAAATGGACACTGGACTGATTGGTACTGATCGCTCACTGTGTTCATTCAGGAAAGGAAGGGGCCAGAAATTGACATATTTACTGGGCCCTTCCCCTGCTCTCCATCCCGAAACATCTCCGTGTGCCTGCAACAGCGGCCGGCGGGAGAGGAGGGAAGCCGGATCCCCCCTTTTGAACTGATGGGGTCCGTTCCCCGTACAGGAGGGCTGGCTGCACTGCCTTATCAGCGGCCCCGTCATCTACTACACTAATCTTGTGCACGCCACTATATTAGTGGAACCCTACACGGGTCCTAGCAACCCACCCCCCCCATATGGCTGACACTGGCAAAAAGGAGTTTATACACACACACACACACACACACACACACACCTCTCTTCAAGCACATGGGGCTACCATCTTTTTTACCTGTTAAAAATGCCCCCCCCTCCCCCTCCGGGACTCACCCCTGTATGTATGTGCGCTGCCTGTGGCAGTATGATGCCCCTTCTTTGGCACCTAGGACGCTCCTTCCCTGGCACATCTAGCTGGTGAGTCTGCTCATGCTGGCGCCTACAACTGCGAACCAAACGCAGGCTCCGAGCTTCGCTCCACACCATACCGGAGAGGAACCCTCCAAAAAAATCAGAAGCAGCGCTGCTGTGGTCCAAGATGACTGTAAGGAAGGAAAAGACAAAAAAAAAAAAAAAAGAAATGGTACAATTAGACACATATTATGCACTTGCTTAAGGTTAAAGAACTTGACACACTTGGTAAGTATAAAGCACATGGCTCCCAACTGTCCCCGATTTCGAGGGACTGTCCCTGATTTAGAACAATATCCCTCATTGCTCCTCATTTGTCCCTCATTTTGGACCGATCTATAGAGTTGTATATAAAATGCACTTTTTATCTATCAAAAAAATGTTTTCCAGCGCTAAACACCTTTCATCTAATTTCTAAATTGCTGCATTTGTAAATTCCAAAACCCAATATTAAAAAAAAAAAAAAAAAAAAAAAAAGCACTTGTGGGTTTAACCAATCTTATTTTTTGTACAATTCTCCATTTTGGGAGAGCGTGGCAAGGGGTGTGTCCTATGCCTACAAACTTTTGCCAATAGGTGTCCCTCATTCCCATCTCAAAAAGTTGGGCGGTATGTAATAACCTGCAGCAATCTGTACTATAAAAAGCCCTTAAAAAACACCCATCTGCTGATATCTGGGGGCTGCTGCAAAACCTCTGCACCCAAGTTCTCAACTCCGCCCAACTCCGCCTTGAACCTCGGTGTGCTTTGTGCATTTCTTCCAGATCTGTGCAATCCTCCAGCGTGCAGCAGCTTCCTGTAATAAAGACGGGTCGCTGCCGCTCCCTTCTGCAGGGAGACTGGTATAGGCTCCGCCCCTTCCTGTAGTTTTCTGCAGGAAGTCTGTAGTGGGTGGAGCCTGCTGGGCCCCTCCTACAGCTCTGTACAGCAAAGCGACGATGTCACTGCTACTGGGATTGCAACAAGCACATCAAGTACACTTATATTCTTTACAGCTATTAATATATTTTAAATGAAAGCGCGCGTGCCCAAAAGTCCAGTGTTAACCCTTTTCAGCCCGTGCTATAGCCGAAAGACGGCTACATCGCAGGCTTAAAATGTCGAGAGCGCGTCCATGGATGTCCTTCCATGCTCACGCTGCCCGTGCGTCCCCCACCCCCGCGGCATGCTCTGTGATCACAAAGTCCTTGGGACTCGGCTGATCACTGATCGGGGAAAAAGGGCCAATCGCAGCAGCCCTTTACCATGTGATCAGCTGATCACGGAAGAAAAAGGAAGGCTTTTTTTTTTCCCCCCCCTCCTCGCTCAAGCTGACAGCATGAGGGAAAAAAGAAGAAAGCCGTTAACTGGCTTCTGTTTACAGAGACAATGGTTCCCACAAGTGCCCACCAGTGCAGACCATCAGCGCCCACCAGTGCAGACCATCAGCGCCCACCAGTGCAGACCATCAGCGCCCACCAGTGCAGACCATCAGCGCCCACCAGTGCAGACCATCAGCGCCCACCAGTGCAGACCATCAGCGCCCACCAGTGCAGACCATCAGCGTCCACCAGTGCAGGAGAAAAAAAAATTACCTGTTCACAAAATTTTATAACAAAAACTATACAAAAATCAAAACACACTTTTGTCAATTAAGCAATAATAAAAAGGATCAGGATTGTCAAATCAAAAATTGTATTTATAACCTTAAACTACGTAGAGGGTTCTTTACTATAAAAGCGGCAAGGATGTGGAATTCCCTTCCACAGGCGGTGGTCTCAGCGGGGAGCATTGATAGTTTCAAGAAACTATTCAATAAGCACCTGAATGACCACAACATACAGGGATATATATAATGTAATACTGACCTATAATCACACACATAGGTTGGACTTGATGGACTTGTGTCTTTTTTCAACCTCACCTACTATGTAATTGTTACTCCATCCATCCAACCAGATATTGATGCGTTTGCTTATCAAAAACAAATATCAAATAAGCCAAGCAGGAACACAGATCTTTACTTTCCCCCTAGTCAAAGCGCCTCCCCGCCACAGTTGGTAATCACTCACAGGGAACACATTTAACCCCTGATGTTAACCCCTTCCCAGCCAGTGTCATTAGGACAGTGACAGTGCATATTTTAAGCACAGATCACTGCATTAGTGTCACTGGTCCCCAAAAAGTTTCAGTGGCCCAACTGTCCGCCGCAATGTCACTGATTCGCGCCATTACTAGTAAAAAATAAACTAACAATATCCCATAGTTTGTAGACGCTATAAAAAACTTTTGCGCAAACCAAGCAATAAAATGCTTATTGGGATTTTTTTTTTAACCAAAAATATGTAGCAGAATACATATTGGCCTAAAGTGATGAACAAATTTGATTTTGTACTTTTTTTTTTTTTATTGGATATGCTTTATAGCAGAAAGTAAAAACTTTTTTTTTCCAAAAAAACATTTTTTTAATAATATAAATTAAAACAGCCAAGGTGATCAAATACCACCAAAAGAAAGCTCTATTTTTTTTTTTTTTGCTATACGGCACTGTGTTACATTAACTGACAATTGCGCAGTCGTGTAACGCTGTACCCAATTTAAATGTTTATCTTTTTATTTTATTTTTTTCTCACACAAAGATAAACATTTAATTTGGGTACAGCGTTACACGACTGCGCAATTGTCAGTTAATGTAACAGTGCCGTGTAGCAAAAAAAAAAAAAAAAAAGGCCTGGTCATGAAGGGGGGTGTAAATCTTCCAGAGCTGCAGTGGTTAACTTCAATCTGCCCAACTTTTTCTGCTTTTCAGCTCTCGTTATTGTTAGTGTATTTTATGTGCGGCCCCAGACAATTCCTCTTCTTCCAATATGGTCCAGGAAGGTCAAAAAGGTTGGACATCCCTGAGGGAAAAGGTTCCTAATGAACCCAGTTGCATAGAGGGAAAAAAAAAAATCCACACACAGCAAAGTACAAAACCTTTTTTTTTCTTTAACTATAAAAGCTGTATAATTTTTATTTTCCATCATCTAAAAATTGTTAAATAAAACCCCAAATGATTTGGTATACCGTGCCCCATTTTAAATACATACAAACATAACAATAGCACTATTGTTATTACTGCATGCATTGAAGAAGTAGACCTATAAATTTGGTTTGGGAAATCCTGATCCTTTTATTAATGAAAAAGAAAAAAAAAAAAAAAAAAGTCATTATGCAGCGTATAGGTGGAGTAAATGTCAGGGCTGCCTTATGATTCAGGAGGGTGTGGAACACATGACAAATGGCTATTAAATTGCTATGTTATGATTGGCTGGCCTCCAAAAGCAGGAAAGGAATGCTGATAATTCTAAATGGGTATCAAGTGTCCTATAGTACACTATATACATAATATTATTCTATGTAATTATGTCATAAAATTATAATATATATATATATACACCTCAGTCACATTAATGTAAATATTTTATTCTATCTTTTCATGTGACAACACTGAAGAAATGACACTTTGCAACAATGTAAATTAGTGAGTGTACAGCTTGTATAACAGTGTAAATTTGCTGTCCCCTCAAAATAACTCAACACACAGCCATTAATGTCTAAACCGCTGGCAACAAAAAAGTGAGTACACCCCTAAGGGAAAATGTCTAGATTGGGCCCCAATTAGCCATTTTCCCTCCCCCGGTGTCATGTGACTCGTTAGTGTTACTAGGTCTCAGGTGTGAATGGGGAGCAGGTGTGTTAAATTTGGTGTTATCGCTCTCACTCTCTCATACTGGTCACTGGAAGTTCAACATGGCACCTCATGGCAAAGAATTCTCTGAGGATCTGAAAAAAAAAATAATTGTTGCTCTACATAAAGATGGCCTAGGCTATAAGAAGATTGCCAAGACCCTGAAACTGAGCTGCAGCACGGTGGCCAAGACCATACATCGGTTTAACAGGACAGGTTCCACTCAGAACAGGCCTCGCCATGGTCGACCAAAGAAGTTGAGTGCACGTGCTCAGCGTCATATGCAGAGGTTGTCTTTGGGAAATAGACGTATGAGTGCTGCCAGCATTGCTGCAGAGATTGAAGGGGTGGGGGTGGGGGGTCAGCCTGTCAGTGCTCAGACCATACGCCTCACACTGCATCAAATTGGTCTGCATGGCTGTCATCCCAGAAGGAAGCCTCTTCTAAAGAGGATTCACAAGAAAGCCTGCAAACAGTTTGCTGAAGACAAGCAGACTAAGGACATGGATTACTGGATCCATGTCCTGTGGTCTGATGAGACCAAGATAAACTTATTTGGTTCAGATGGTGACAAGCGTGTGTGGTGGCAACAAGGTGAGGAGTACAAAGACAAGTGAGTCTTGTCTACAGTCAAGCATGGTGGTGGGAGTGTCATGGTCTGGGGCTGTATGAGTGCTGCTGGCACTGGGGAGCTACAGATCATTGAGGGAACCATGAATGCCAACATGTACTGTGACATACTGAAGCAGAGCATGATCCCCTCCCTTCAGAGACTGGACCGCAGGGCAGTATTCCAACATGATAACGACCCCAAACACACCTCCAGTGCAACCACTGATTTGCTAAAGAAGCTGAGGGTAAAGGTGATGGACTGGCCAAGCATGTCTCCAGACCTAAACCCTATTGAACATCTGTGGGACATCCTCAAATGGAAGGTGGAGGAGCGCAAGGTCTCTAACATCCACCAGCTCAGTGATGTCATCATGGAGGAGTAGAAGAGGACTCCAGTGACAACCTGTGAAGCTCTGGTGATCTCCATGCCCAAGAGGGTTAAGGCAGTGCTGGAAAATAATGGTGGCCACACAAAATATTGAGACTTTGGGCCCAATTGGAACATTTTCACTTAGGGGTGTACTCACTTTTGTTGCCGGCGGTTTAGACATTAATGGCTGTGTGTTGAGTTAATTATGAGCAAATGTACACTCACTACTTTACACTGTAGCAAAGTGTGAAGGAGAAAGAAGGAGAAAGAAGGAGAAAGAAGGAGAAAGAAGGAGAAAGAAGGAGAAAGAAGGAGAAAGAAGGAGAAAGAAGGAGAAAGAAGGAGAAAGAAGGAGAAAGAGAGAGAAAGAAGGAGAAAGAGAGAGAAAGAAGGAGAAAGAGAGAGAAAGAAGGAGAAAGAGAGAGAAAGAAGGAGAAAGAGAGAGAAAGAAGGAGAAAGAAGGAGAAAGAGAGAGAAAGAAGAAAGAAGGAGAAAGAAGAAAGAAGGAGAAAGAAGAAAGAAGGAGAAAGAAGAAAGAAGGAGAAAGAAGGAGAAAGAGAAAGAAGAAAGAAAGAAAGAAAGAAAGAAAGAAAGAAAGAAAGAAAGAAAGAAAGAAAGAAAGAAAGAAAGAAAGAAAGAAAGAAAGAA
This sequence comes from Lithobates clamitans, assembly GCA_037952925.1. Taxonomy (NCBI): domain Eukaryota; kingdom Metazoa; phylum Chordata; class Amphibia; order Anura; family Ranidae; genus Lithobates; species Lithobates clamitans. Next base: position 16,340 of record JBBGZY010003916.1, on the reverse strand, counting down.
AGAAAGAAAGAAAGAAAGAAAGAAAGAAAGAAAGAAAGAAAGAAAGAAAGAAAGAAAGAAAGAAAGAAAGAAAGAAAGAAAGAAAGAAAGAAAGAAAGAAAGAAAGAAAGAAAGAAAGAAAGAAAGAAAGAAAGAAAGAAAGAAAGAAAGAAAGAAAGAAAGAAAGAAAGAAAGAAAGAAAGAAAGAAAGGTCTTCCGATTTGAATTCAGACTGCCCTGGGAAAATCTCACGGGTGATGCTGAGAGATTCCTCGATTGAAAGAGCTGAAATCCAAATGAATGAAAGGGGCCAGGGACTGTCAGACTGGGGAGTAAAGAACTAGATGATACTGGATGTCCTCCATTCAGGAAACGAGGGCTGGGCTCTAGGCGACTTGCTGCAGCTTCGAATACGAGAAGCTCACAGTGTGCGTTGATATCAGAGTAGAGCAAATTCATGACGTGCCTGTAACAGCAGTCATCATTACAAATCTATATGGGAGTTTTGGCTGCTCGGCCATCAGCGGTGGATTATCCGGTGGTCACCGGAGGGGAGGGGGGGGGGTGCAGCTCTTTCATTCAGAAACCTTATCTGAGCCCAGCACTGAGGAAGGGGGGGGGGGGACCCCGCAGTGTGTGTCTGATAGAGCACACTGGGGATTCCTAGCAGCTGACATAACGACAAACCACAAATAGCTTTACATAGAGAAGAAAGCGGCCACACGCCCAGCCATCCCATTGCACCCGCATCATGGGATGTGTCACCCGCCTGGCATGGGAGAGGCCCACTTCTTTTATGTTGGAGCTGCAATTGTTCTGGGTACTTGACAAGTCCCCCATCTGCAGAAATGACACATACATACATGACATGGATGAGCGAGTTTGGGGTGGAGAAAATTGACTGGCCTGCACAGAGTCCTGACCTCAACCCCATAGAACACCTGTGGGATGAATTAGAGCAGAGACTGCGAGCCAGACCTTCTCGTCCAACATCACCTCACAAATGCCCTTCTGGAACCTTGTGGACGGCCTTCCCAGAAGAGTTGAAGCTGTTATAGCTGCAAGAGGTGGGCCAACTCAATATTGAACCCTACGGACTCATGCTGGCCATACACTATACGAGGAAAAAAAAAAAAAAAATTGACCAAACCTATTTTCGAAAAACAGACATTCTGCCATAAGAGCAAACATAAAATCGTTCAGTGGACATAAGGCTACTTTCACACTCAGGCGCTATAGTGCTAAAAATAATCGCCTGTAAAGCACCTCTCCTGTCACTCCAATGTAAAAGCCCGGATGCCCTCACACTGGAGCGCTGCGCTGGCAGGACGCAAAAAATTTTAAAAATCCTGCAAGTCGCATCTTGGAGGCGCTTTAGGAGCGCGGTATACCCCACTCCTAAAGTGCCCCTGCCCATTGAAATCAATGGGAAGCGCCAGCAAAGCACCGCTGCAGAGACGCATTTTAACTATTTTTTCGGCCGTTAGTAGGGGGATTAAAAGCACCCCGCTAACCGCCGGAAAGCTCAGAAAAAAAAAAAAAACACAACAACACACACACCACAATTCGTACCGGAAACACATTAACCTTTCAATTTATCGTTCGTTAGGAAATTTCCAAACTTGTCCTTCGTTTTTTTTTCTCTGCTTAAAAATTGTCCCAACAATTAATCGATTTTTTTGCCCATTTGCTGTCCAAAAAGCGAACGAACTGGCCAAATGACCGAATTGCAGCAGATTTTTCGTGTGGTGGATGGCCAGCATAAGACTGGGATGTCATTAAAGTTCATGTGTGTGGGAAAGCAGGCGTCCCAATACTTTTGGTACTATAGTGTGTGAGTGTGTGTATACACACAATTGTAATTTATTTTTTACACACACTTTTTTTTTTTTTTTATTTATAAAATTTTAGTTTTTTTATTTATTTATTTTTTTTTAACACACACACTATACATTTGCAGTCCTTCCATCATCAGCCTTTTATATGTTGAACCCTCAGCCAGGCATCACCCTTCATAAAAACAAAAGCCGACCATAAAAGTGTCACTTACAGATGTATATATAATACACACATAATAGTCTTCCTGGCTGGAAGTTGGACATTTATGGAGCAGTAAAGTGGCATCACCATGTCATAGGATGGTACTCTGCCCTCAGTGAGGTCATCACCTGGATCTGGGGGGTAAATTCTCTACATTTATTGACAATGACTGTCTTAGCCCATTGATCAAAAAATGGAATATATTACAGCTTTCGCTGTGATATATGAAATACCTCCCTCCTAGTTTATGGAGATGGGGGGGGGTGTTGTCACCTTAGGACAGGAAGTGTGTAAAAGACTATGGAACACCTCCCTCCTACATTATGGAGATGAGGATATTTGGGGGGGGGGGGGGGGTTGGAGTGTTGTCACCTTAGGACAGGAAGTGTGTAAAGACTATGGAACACCTCCCCCTCCTATGTTATGGAGAAAAGGAATGAGAGAGATCGTTCATTCACAGGTTTAGCATACGTGGGCCCATCTTTCATTGAGGGGACCCCGTAGGGTGTCACTGGTGGTGGCAGACAGGCCTCCCCCCACCCCTACACACACAGGGCGTGACACGTGGGCGTTTTTTTTTTTTTCTGTAAATCCCGGCTCTGTGCTGTGACATTCAGTCACTCGGTGGGGCGGATTGGCTGTCACATAACACAGATCCTTTCATCCCGCAGTTCTGACACACATCACCAACTACCAGGGTCCAGGAATCCCAATGGGGCCTACTCAAATGATGCGGGGGGGGGGGCTTTATTCGGCACACCAGCTGACTAGGGCATTCTTTAATATTGATTGGACCTGGGGCAACAAAAACATTTTCTTGGGCCCTCCTGGGGCTCAAGGGGCAGCTGCTTTGGGCCCCACAACGATGATTGGGCCAGGGGCAGCTGCCCCTTTTGCCCCGTGCTAAAAGACAGCTCTGCAGCCGACAGACAATACGTTGCAGCACTAACATGGTGGTGCAAGGTTCTTGAAAGCACACCGCAACGCATGTTAGTACATTGCCATGTGTCGTTTGTGATGTGCTCCGCTGTCCGTAGACAGGTGCCATTCAGAATGAATTACATCAAGCCCCTTGGGCGTGGTTGACATCTACGCAGGGACACGATCTTGCGCACTTTCCCGACATGCACAGCAAACGTGCATATTTTTTGCACGCCAAACTGTATGGTGCCGCAGGAATTTACAAAGAGGGCTTGCACTACTTTAGGCGATTTTTGGGTGATTTCAAAGCCACACAGTCAATGTAAATGGGGGACTTATCCAATCACTGACCCCCTAGGCCCCATTCACATTGTGTGTAGCGGAAAAACGCGTCCCCGATCCCAGGTTTGGGGGGGGGGGGGGGTTTGCGCTTTTTAATTTTTGTGTTTCAACATCACACACAGATTTTCTTAGCACGCGTTTGCCGTAAGACAAAAACGCGCGTCTGCTAACTGCTTTTGAGGGAGCCTATAACAATTAATGGCACCACAAGTGTGCTTTCGAAAACGTGTGGGAAATATAAATGAATGCGCATTTTCTGTGCAAGAAACGGAAACGCCAAGCGTGAATGTGGCCAGGCGTCCATTCACACCTGAGCGCGTGTTTTCGCGCACGGTTCGTGGAACATGCAAAAAACAAAAAAAACCACACGTGCCACACTTGAGGTGCCAGTCTTTGTTAATATGACTAAAAGCATTAAAGCGGATCTTCACGACATCCGATTTTTACCCCTTGCACCCGGAGCCTCCTGGCCCTTTAACCACTTAAGGACCGGGCCTATTCGTCAAAACTTGTTGTTTACAAGTTAAAATCATTTTTGATTTGCTAGAAAATTACTTAGAAACCCCAAACATTATTATTATTATTTTTTTTTTTCTTTTTCCAGACACCCTGGAGAACAAAATGGCGGTCGTTGCAATACTTTATGTCACACCGTATTTGCACAGCGGTCTTACAAATGCAATTTTTTTGGGGAAAAAAAAAAAAAAAAAAACACAAAACCACACACTTTTTTTAATATAAAAAAAAAAAAAAAAATAATAATAATATTATAAATACTGTAAAGTTAGCCCAATTGAATTTTTTATATTTTGAAAGATAATGTTACGCCGAGTAAATCGATACCCAACATGTCACGCTTCAAAATTGCGCCCGCTCGCGGAATGGTGACAAACTTTGACACTTAGGCCCCTTTCACACTGGGGCGGTGGGGGCCTCGGCGGTACAACAGCGCTATTTTTAGCGCTGCTGTACCGTCGTTCTTGCAGTGGTATTCGGCCGCTAGCGGTGCGGTTTAACCTCCCGCTGGCGGCCGAAAAAGGGTTAAAATTCCTCGTACAGCGCGGCTATAGCCGCGGTATTGCCGCGGTATAGCCGCGCTGTCCCATTGATTTCAATGGGCAGGAGCGGGGAAGGAGCGGTGAATACACCGCTCCTTCCCCGCTCCAAAAAAGCGGTTTGCAGGACTTTTCTCACCGCCCTGCCTGCGCACCGCTTCAGTGTGAAAGCCCTCGGGCTTTCACACTGAACAAACAGCGGAGGCTGTTTAGGAGCGGTTTTCAGGCGGTATTTTTAGCGCAATACCGCCTGAAAACCGCTCCAGTGTGAAAGGGGTCTTAATCTCCATAGGCGATGTTTAAAAATGTCTACAGGTTAACAGTTTTAGGTTACAGAGGAGGTCCAGGTCTAGAATTATTGCTCTCGCTCTACCGATCGCGGCAATACCTCACATGTGTGGTTTGAACACCGTTTACGTACGCGTTCGCTTCTGCGCTCGAGCTCAGCGGGACGGGGAGCTTTAAAATTTTTGTTTCCTCTTATTTAATTTTACACTTTTTTTTTTTTTTTTTTTTTTTTTTAAAAGGACAAAGAAGAAAAGAAAAATGTTGGGTCACTTTTATTCCTACTACAAGGAAAGTAAACATCCCTTGTAATACAAAAAAAAAAAAAACATGACAGGACCTCTTAAATATGAGATTTGGGGTCAAAAAGACTTCAGATCTCATATTTACACTAAAATGCAATAAAAAAATAAAAAAAGCCCCTTTAAGGCCATTTGACGTCATAGAGTCGAGTGGGAGGCATCATTCCCTCACTCAACTTAGTGCCTCGGAGGGGAAAAGATCGGATTGTCCCTGCCGCTACCGACGGATCCGGTAAGAGACGACCAGAACACGGCGGGAAGAGGGGGGGGGGTCACCACTCCCGCCGCCAATAAAAAAGTCATCTCGTAGCGAATCCGACGCAGACACTACTTTTATCTTAAAGAGGACCGCCCGCCGTTTAAGAAAATACCGGGGTTATTTAACGTCAAAAGTACCGACGTATAACGACGGCAGGGCGGTCCGCAAGTGGTTTTTAAGAGGTTGTGACCACCAAGACAGCGAGTCACGGCGGTCACATGATCGGAAAGCTACTCGCGATCGGGAGCTTTCCGTTAGCCGCTGGTAACTGCGCTGGGAGCCCGCTCTTGGCACAGCTGTATTTACACCAATTCACCCTCGACGCCAAGACTCACCTGCCAAGGGGCCGCATATTTGAGTGCGGCCGGCGCAAACGGGTTATTATTCAAAGCAAATTCCCCCCATCCCATCTACATCTCCGCGCTTTATTTTTGCTTTATTTTGTTGAGAGATCACTTTGAAAAACACCCCCCACTAGCATTTCTGGCGGAGGCCATCTTGAGTAAGGGCAGATGATTCATGTAGCATTTACTTCCTGGAACTCATCTGCCCTTATCTCAAGAATGCATGCAGGAGGGTGTGCTTAGCTGAGAAACCCCCCCCCCTCCTCTTCTGGGATGTATGACATCATTTGCCTGGGCAAGAAACCAGGAAGTAACTAAAGGAAATGAGAAAAAAGAAAGTATAAAACAAAAAGTAAATATGATACACTTTTCTATTTTACGAATGTTAGCAGCATGAGGATTAAAAACAAATCAATGCTGATTGGGAGAGTAAAGTTTCCGCTTTAAGGTCCAGTTCACACCACATGCAGTCCAGTGTGTTTTTATTCTGCATTAAACAAAAAAAAAAAAAAAAAAAAAAAAAAAAAAAAAACACACCACAACCCCACGCATGGAAAGTAGGTTATATGGTTTCCAATTGCATAGTTCACACCAGTGTGATCAGTTCCAGAAAAAAAAAAAAAAAAAAAAAAAAAAAAAAAATTTATAATAATAATAATAATAATAATAATAATAATAATAATAATAAATACATGCTGCGTTTTTCCTGCACTGGAACGCAGTAAAATGCATCAAAAATGCACTGGATAGTATAAAGAAAAAGAAAAAAAAAAAAAAAAAAAAAAAAAAAAAAGCACCTGGAATGCATCCGGAAACACATCAAAAATGCACCGGAACGCATCAATTAAACACGTTAAAAACGTGCAAGCAGAAAACGCATCCGGTACAGATCCGGAGTGCGTTTTTTTTGGTGTGAACCAGCCTTAAGACACACGAAGTTTGATGGCGCAGGAGCTTCTGCGGCCTGTTTTTTTTTTTGCGCACGTAGGACAGCGCAATCAAATGAACAGGCTGCCCTATTTGTGCAAACTCGCCGTGCGTTTATGTGATGTTCGGTGTCGTGACCCTCAAGTCCTCATTCACACTAGAACGTGCGACGGCGTCATCTAATCGTGTTTTTGCGCTACGCACACGGGGGGGCGGCTTGTTTTACACCAGTTTTTTTTTTTTTTTTTTTAAACGCACCTGTTAAATGTTTTTCTGCGCCGAGTTTGCCATTTACAACGTACGGCAAAGCTAGTGCGGCGTGCGTTTTTCCAACATTTCAAAAAAGGAGCTCTTTTGCGCACGTGCGTTCAAGGAAACGCTTAAATGTGAGGGGGGGGGCCTACAGTACCCCGAATTCAAAAATGATCTTTGACGAGGACTCCGCTGGGCCCTGAGCAAGGGATGGGGGGAGGGGGTCTCCAGACTCTGGCATTAACATGTTGAGGAGCGGACGCACACAGGAGCAATTCAGTATATTTCCAGGCCCGTTTACACTTCTCCTTTTCTCTGTGTCGTGTGAAATTGTTAGAAATGGGCTGCCAATGCACAAGAACAGAACAAAACACAAAAAAAAAAAAACCCAAAAACACACAAATAGACATGCCAGCACCGCAACGCATGTGCGTCACAGCTGCATTGCGTCAGCCTACGTTCTCATTTGTGTACGGGAAAGAGCAGTCTTCAGCAGACGGGCGTCAGAGCCAGTAAATCCAGAACCGCAGCCCCCGCGCATCTGCAAATGCGCATATTTTTTTTTTGCGCACCATGCGATGACATTTTGAAGAAAAAAAAAAAAAAGAAAAGAAGCGGAGGATTTTTCTTTTTTTTGCCGCAAATATGAGTGGAAACACATGCGCGCGGCGTCGCACCTGCAGTGTGAGCGGAGCCTCAGGGTGCCATTCAAAGCGGACAGCGCCGCAACGCGCTAAATGCACGCAATATAACGTAAGTAGCGGTTAACACGTGTGAAGGTCCGTTTACACTATGGAGTCGCAGTAACATGGGCGATACTGAAACACGCAGCAAAGCGCGATACGCATGTCGGTGCAACACAGCGCTGCTTATTGTGAACGGCATTGCACCAACACGTAGAACATGCGTTGCAGTAACGCACTTCTTGCCGCAAACGCAACAGTGTGAATGGGCCCTCGTTCTGCACGGCGCCCCAAGACGGCGCGTTGCAGTTTGCTGCCGAGAGTGCCGCATGCATTCTAATCGGTTGTGATGCAATGTGCAGCCCGTCCAAGTGAGTGAGCTGCGCCGATGCACCGCAGCTGACCAGGCTGGTGTAGATGGGCCGAAAGAGGCCGAAAACATTTTAATTTTCATTATTAGGACTATGATGATGACTATTATTAGAATTGATTATTGATTATTATGAATAATAAAAATAAACAGTAAAGTTATTTTCATTATTATGACTATTACTATTATGAGTACTATGATTATTAATAATCATAATAATATTCATAATATTAAACAGTAAAGGTTTTTTCATTATTATGACTATGATTAATAATAATAGCAATATTTATTATTATTGTTATGATTATTATTCATAATAGTCATAATGATGATAATATTAAACAGTAAAGGTTTTTTTTTTTTATGATAATAATCATGAAAATACCTTTACTGTTTAATATTATGAATATTGACATTATGACTATTATGAATAATCATAACAATAATAGTAATAATGAAAATAACTTTACTGTTTATTAATCAGTCATAATAATCATAGTAATAATAATAATAATAATAATAATAATAATAATAATACTAATAATATTAAACATTAAAGTTTTTTTTTCATTATTATTATTATTATTATTATTATTATTATTATTAGCATGACTATTAATCATAATAATAAATAATAATAATATTATTAAACATTAAAGTTTTTTTCATTATTATGAATATTGTTATTATTATTATTATAATAATATTCATAATCATGAAAAAAACTTTAATGTTTAATAATATTATTATGATTAATAGTCATGCTTATAATAATAATAATAATAATAATAATAAAAAAAAAACTTTAATGTTTAATATTATGATGATTATTATTATTATTATTATTATTATTATTATGACTATGATTGATTATTATGACTGATTAATAAACAGTAAAGTTATTTTCATTATTACTATTATTGTTATTATTCATAATAGTCATAATGTCAATATTCATAATATTAAACAGTAAAGGTATTTTCATGATTATCATAAAAAAAACCTTTACTGTTTAATATTATTAATCAGTCATAATAAAATCATAATAATAATACTCATCATTTTAAACAGTAAAGGTTTATTCATTATTATGACTATGATTAATAATGATAGCCATCATATTATTTTTTATGATTACTAGTCATACTAATAATAATAATCATAATAATGAAAAACCTTTAATGTTTAATATTATTATGAATATTATTATTATGACTATGATCAATAACAGTAAAGTTATTTTCATTATGATTAATCATAATAATAATATTTCTAATAATATCAAACAGTAAATTAAGCAGCATTAAGCAAAACAGTAAGTATATTATTAATAAAAAAAAAAACTTTACTGTTTAATATTATTATGAATAATAACTAGTAATAATGAAAATAACTTTACTGTTTATTATTATTTAGTCATAATAATCAATTATAAGAATAATATTTATAATATTAAACAGTAAAGGTTTTCTCATTAGGACGATGATTATTATGACTATTAATAATAATAATTAATAATATTATTATTAAACAGTAAAGTTGTGCTAAACATTGGCCATGTGGCGTAGCAATATTAGCGGACTTCTAAGGCTCCATCCAAACTCGTGATACTTGTCAAGTGACTTTGCGAAAAATCAAAGTCGCATGGCGAGTCGCAGGCCTGTTGGTTTTCAAGGACCAAAGTCGCATAAAAAAAAAAAAAAAAAAACCATTGCAGGCACCCTATTCAAAGTCGCACCAACTTGAACGGGTGCCACTGAAAACAACGGGCCTGCGAATTCTCATGCGACTTCGATGTCTAAAAGTTGCCGCACAATTGTGAATGAAGCCTTTACAAAGAGGGTGGCAAGGGATCCCCAGTGCTCCCCATCAGGGCCGGGACAAGGGGTGGGCAGGGGGGGGCAGCTGCCCTGGGCACAGTGGTATCGCGAGGTGGAGGGGGGGGGGGGGATTTGATTTGTGCTGGGAGGGGGGGAATTTGGTGGGTAGAAAGGGGGTACATCTTGATCTACGAGGGGGAATTTGGGGGTGAGGTGCAAAAAGTGGCGATTTAGGGGCATTTGGGTTGGGATGGGGGGGGGGAATGTGTGCTACGTGGGGAGGATTTATGGGGGATTTGTGCTGGGAGGGGGAGAAAGAGATGTGGAGAGGAAATTTAGGGGTAGAGAACTAGTGCTAGGAGGGGGTGATTTTTTTCTGGGGGGGGGGGGGCAGATTTGTACTGGAAGGAGGAGGGATTTATTCTTTAGGGGCAGTGGCTGGGCGGGTCGGTTCATAAACTCCGCCCCCTAATAACCATGCTGGGCATCAGATCCACCAACTTGTGACACTAGCGAATCAATATGCACTATTGTCTTCCGGCTTCTTCTCCTGGCCAATCGGGACAGGAGGTGGATCTTAAGACAGGATTAGCCGCGTCCTGAATGGGATAAGCGCAGACCGGGGGGGGGGAATGGGGTGCATTTGTTCGCTCCACCCCCAAAAAAAAGGGGAGCGAGTTTGTTCGCCCCCCCCAAAAAAAGGGGGTGGGGGAAGCACCAGCCACCACTACCATTGACACATAATGCTCATACATCTCAGGGGGGGGGGGGGGAATGGGGTAGTAGTTTGGGCATTAGATGTCGGCACTGCCCCCCACACCCCACCTAGCCAAAAAAAATATGCCTTTTTCTCCCCCCCAAAAAAGGACGGCCCCATCTTTGTTCTGCCGCCATCCACGACCACCATCTACTTCCTGGACCGAGAGGCTTTACTCAGAGATGACACAATCACGTGTCCACAAATGCCTGACACAGATCAGCCCCCTGCTACAAGGTTACAATGTACAGTCTGATCACTGGTGGGGGGGTGGGGGGAGAGGAGACCAAGGAAACGCTTCCCCTCTGCCTGCAGCAGACTGATGACATCATCCCAGCCTATTCCCAGGCGATGCTTATTGAAAAAAAAAAAAAAAAATAGATTTCTCAGTACAAACCCCACCGAACAGGGAAAAGGACGAATAAAATTTTGCGCTACTCACCGGTTTTCTGCGTTCGATAAGCGCGGGGGGGATTCAGATCAGGGCACTGACGATGAGTGGCATCTCCCAGGGCACCTTGTCTTCAAAGGCCTCTGTATGGGCAGCTCTGGGTACATAGCGCTACATAGGCCGTGGCGTCCGCACGCAGGAATGAGCCAGGCACTGGGCTATGGGATGAGCATATGTCTAAGTGATGACAGCAGTATATATATATCTATAGATATCCCCCCTAACTCATGAGTATGGGGGGACACTGAGCACAGCAGCCAATATAATCACCTCCAGCCTGTATCTATATGAGCCACCCTGCCCAGCTAATAGAAGACTGCTGGAGGAGGAGGGGGGGTTAGGTGTATGCAGCAAGTTTCTAATGGGGGCAGGGATTGTGGGGGGGTTGGGTCATCAGCTACAAAAGGTGACAATTTAGGAGGAGTAGCAATAAATAGAAGGAGGAGGCAGAAACTTATTTTTAGATTGCAAGCCTCTAGGGCAAGGCCCGGCGGTGAGCTCCAGCTGACAGGGGATTGCTGTACACAGCACTGACTCATCCACTCCCCACCCCAAAATAATAAAAGAGCCCAGCAGGGGGGGGGGGGCAGCTACCCCCACAACCCCTCCCATCCCACAGCACAAACAAGCAGACTTACCCCAAACTTTTCCAGGGAGGGCAGCAGAGTGTCAGGAGGAGGAGGAGGGGAGGAGGGGGGGGCTGGGTGCAGTTTGGGGAGGGGGCTGTGCACAGAGGAAGCTCTGCTGTGGGGACAGTTCCTGTCTTGTGTCTCCCAGGCTGATGTTTGGGGGGGTCCCAGGGGCTCCTCCAGGGATAGGGGGGCACCTGGGGGGTGGTGATGATGATGTCACAGCTGGATGTTGGGGGTGATCAGCCTGCTTCCCCCCCTTCTCTGCTGCCCTCTGCACACTCACTCTGCTCCTGCTGCCAGCTGATTGTGCTTCTCCTACTCCCCCCCTCCTCCTCCTCCTCCCACAGGCCCCGCCCCTACAGCCTGTCCGGACAGCTGATTGGGCCGAACCGCTCTCTGCCATTGGTGGGGAGGGATGTCACTGCAAGACTTGTCCCCGCCCAGCTCACCTTGCAGCATTAACCCTTCCCCTGCATGCTGTGCCTGGCTGCTGATGCCATTAACCTCTTCACTACTGGATCTATAATCCACCAGCATTAACCCCTTCCCTGCCCGATCTACACTCTGCCACCATTATTAACCCCTTCCCTGCCAGGTCTACACTCTACCACCATTAACCCCTTCAGTGCCAGGTCTACACTCTACCACCATTAACCCCTTCAGTGCCAGGTCTATAATCTACCACCATTAACCCCTTCCCTGCCAGGTCTGTAATCTACCAACATTAACCCCTTCCCTGCCAGGTCTGTAATCTACCAACATTAACCCCTTCCCTGCCAGGTCTGTAATCTACCAACATTAACCCCTTCCCTGCCAGGTCTATAATCTACCAACATTAACCCCTTCCCTGCCAGGTCTATAATCCATTAACCCCTTCCCTGCCAGGTCTGTACCCTGACACCATTAACCCCTTCTCTGCAAGATCTACACTCTGCCACCATTAACCCCTTCCCTTCCAGGTCTAAAATCTACCAACATTAACCCCTTCCCTGCCAGGTCTGTACCCTGACAGCATTAACCCCTTCCCTACTGGATCTACACTCTGCCACCATTAACCCCTTCCCTGCCAGGGCTAAAATCTACCATTAACCCCTTCCCTGCCAGGTCTGTACCCTGACACCAATAATCCTTTCTCTACCAGATCTGCACTCTGTCACCATTAACCCCTTCAATACTGGATCTACACTCTGCCACCATTAACCCCTTCCCTGCCAGGTCTATAATCTATTAACCCCATTCCCTGCCAGGTCCATAATCTACCAACATTAACCCCTTCCCTGCCAGGCCTGTACCCTGACAGCATTAACCCCTTCCCTGCCAGATCTATAATCTACCAGCATTAGCCCCTTCCTGTCTGCTTTGCCTCTGTGCTGCCACCATTAAACCCTTCCTCCACAGATCTTACATTATGCCAACAATAACCCCTCCCCTGCCAGAGCTATACCCTGCCAGCAATAACCCCTCACCTGCCAGGTCAGCTCTCTGCCACCATTAACCCCATTCACAGCTAGATCTACACCCTGCCAGGTCTGTCCCATGCCATTATAATCAACATCTCCACCAGCTGCCTGTGTGCTGCCACCATTACCCCATGCCCCCCCCTCCCCCCATCCCCCCCCACCAGCTCAGTACTTTAACAGAATTTTTCTTTCCCTGTCAAATTTGTACAGTGTCAGTATTATTATTATTATACAGGAATTATGTAGCGCCAACAGTTTGCGCAGCGCTGTACAATGTAGAGGGGGGACAGTACAACTACAATACAATTCAATACAGAATGGACAGGAGGGCCCTGCCTTGGTCAATATGTACCCTGGCAGCATTAACACCTTCTCTGCCAGCTCTACCCGAGTGCTGCCATCATTAACCATTTCCCTGGCAGGTGTGCTCGGGAAGCCTCCCCCCCCCCCCCCCCGCCTGTAATCTCCAAGCATTAAATCCTTCCAAGCATGTACTCTCCTGTCATTAGAGTGTCACTAAACCCTGGACCCTGCATTCACTATATCTGGTCTCCCCAGGACTCTGCATTCACTATATCTGGTCTCCCCGGACCCTGCATTCACTATATCTGCCCTCCCCAGCACCCTGCATTCACTATATCTGGTCTCCCCAGGAGCCTGCATTCACTATATCTGGTCTCCCCAGGAGCCTGCATTCACTATATCTGCCCTCCCCAGCACCCTGCATTCACTATATCTGGTCTCCCCAGGACTCTGCATTCACTATATCTGGTCTCCCCCAGGACCCTGCATTCACAATATCTGGTCTCCCCGGGACCCTGCATTCACTATATCTGGTCTCCCCAGGAGCCTGCATTCACTATATCCGGTCTCCTTAGCACCCTGTATTCACTATATCTGGTCTCCCTAGGAGCCTGCATTCACTATATCTGGTCTCCCTAGGAGCCTGCATTCACTATATCTGGTCTCCCCGGGACCCTGCATTCACTATATCTGCTCTCCCCAGGAGCCTGCATTCACTATATCTGGTCTCCCCAGGACCCTGCATTCACTATATCTGGTCTCCCCAGGACCCTGCATTCACTATATCTGGTCTCCCCAGGACCCTGCATTCACTATATCTGGTCTCCCCAGGAGCCTGCATTCACTATATCTGGTCTCCCTAGCACCCTGTATTCACTATATCTGGTCTCCCCAGGAGCCTGCATTCACTATATCTGGTCTCCCCGGGACCCTGCATTCACTATATCTGGTCTCCCCAGGACCCCTGCATTCACTATATCTGGTCTCCCCAGGACCCTGCATTCACTATATCTGGTCTCCCACAGTAGACACAACATGGAAATGCAATTATTTTAGTAAATATAAAAATGCTAAATACCTTTTCTCAGCAGCAGTATACAGGAGTCTTGTGACTTCTATCAGTGTCTGGTTAAAGCTTGTAGGAGGAGTTTTCATTCTACTCTGAGCTGTCCTATCAGGATCCAGGACCCCTGACCCTCTGTCTGGACAGTGGTGATTGGCCCTGTGCTGATCACATGTACTCTCCCAAGAAAAAAAAAAAACTCTCTAGCAATACACACCAAACTGAGCATGTGCAGAGCTTGCCCCCAAGGCTCTGTACTATCAGGAGATGGGGAGAGTGGAAGAAGGGGAGGATCAGAGAAGACAGGATCAAACAACCTTTTACATAATGCAGAGGAATAACCCACAGTGAGTATAACAAGCATGCTTTACCGCATATACAGACTGATTTTACTGTTGTGGGTCTAGTAAGACTTTAATACCTTCTCTGTCTTCCTTTGGTATCATTAAGCCATGCCTTTGCAGCTGTGGATGTACGCCGCCAGTATTAATCCCACCCTCTCAACATTACAGCTGGACGATGTGGGAAAACAAACGTTCATTTAAATACATTCCCCCATAGCCACAAAGGTTCTAAATTCACTTTGTGGGCACCAAATTCCGCTACAACCCCAGATATTACCTTGTAAAAGTAGCAGTGACATCATCACCGTGCAGGGAGGGAGGGGCCCAGTCCACCCACTACAGGCTACAGAAGACTACAGGAGGGGGGCGGAGACAAGACCAGTCACCCCGCACAGGGGGAGAGAACAGCGGTGAGAGGTCTTTATTACAGGAAGTCACAGACTACATTACTGCACAGATATGGAAGAAAAGCACAAAGCCTCTTTCTTTCTTTCTCTTTTTCTTTCTCTCTTTTTCTTTCTTCTTTCTTTCTTTTCTTTCTTTCTTTCTTTCTTTCTTTCTTTCTTTCTCTTTCTCTCCCTTTCTCCCCCTCTCCCTCTCTCTCTCTCTCTCTCCCCCTCTCTCTCTCCCCCTCTCTTTCTCCCCCTCTCTCTCTCCCTCCCCCTCTCTCCCCCCTCTCTCTCTCTCCCTCCCCCTCTCTCCCCCCTCTCTCTCTCTCCCTCCCCCCCCTCTCTCTCTCTCCCCCTCTCCCCCCTCTCTCTCTCTCCCTCTCCCCCCTCTCTCTCCCCCCTTCTCTCTCCCCCTCTCTCCCCCTCTCTCTCTCTCCCTCTCCCCCCCCTCTCTCTCTCTCTCTCCCCCTCTCTCCCCCCTCACCCTCTCTCTCCCCCTCTCTCTCCCCCCTCTCTCTCTCTCTCTCCCCCCTCTCTCTCTCTTCCCCTCTCCCCCCTCCCCCCTCTCTCTCCCTCCCCTCTCTCTCCCCCCCTCTCTCTCCCCCCTCTCTCTCCCCTCTCTCTCTCCCCCCTCCCCCTCTCTCTCCCCCTCTCTCTCCCCCCTCTCTCTCTCCCCCTCTCCCCCCTCTCTCTCTCTCCCCCCTCTCTCTCTCCCCCCTCTCTCTCTCTCTCTCCCCCCCTCTCTCTCCCCCTCTCTCTCTCCTTTCACATTATGGCGGACAGATCGGACACTTTTGACGCTATTTTGGGACCATTGACATTTACACAGCGATCAGTCATATAAAAATGCACTGGTTACTGTATAAATGACACTGGCAGTGAAGGGGTTGATACTAGGGGGCGATCAAGGGGTTAAACGTGTTCCCTAGGAGGTGTTTCTAACTGTAGGGGGAGGGGACTGACTGGGAGTAGAGAGAGATCGCTGTTCCTAATCACTAGGAACAGACAATTTGTCTCTACTCTCCTGTCAGAATGGGGATCTGTCTGTTTACATTGACAGAGCCCCATTCTGTCTCTCTGTTGAGCGATCGCAGGTGGCCGGCGGACATCACGGCTGGCAGCCACGCACATCGGCTCCCCCTGCTATAGATCTTAAAAAAAAAAAGACGACTTACAACTACGGCGATTTGCGGGAACGAGACGAGCTGCCGCAGTATAATGACGGCGGCTGGTCAGCAAGTGGTTAAAGCTGAACTCCAGACAGATATAAAAGACACAGATTTCTAATCACAAAATGTGCAACAAAAAAAACGCGTTTCGCACTTGTAGTTCCATTTGAATGTCAACGCCGCAAGGAAACGC
>JBBGZY010003915.1:0-19907 GCA_037952925.1 Lithobates clamitans | reverse complement strand
TTATTGCTGTGTCCCCTGGGCCCCTATAGACCTCGGGCTGTCATTGCTGTGTCCCCTGGGCCCCTATAGACCTCGGGCTGTCATTGCTGTGTCCCCAGGGTCCCTATAGACCTCGGGCTGTTATTGCTGTGTCCCCTGGGCCCCTATAGACCTCGGGCTGTTATTGCTGTGTCCCTGGGCCCCTATAGACCTCGGGCTGTCATTGCTGTGTCCCCTGGGCCCCTATAGACCTCGGGCTGTCATTGCTGTGTCCCCAGGGTCCCTATAGACCTCGGGCTGTTATTGCTGTGTCCCCTGGGCCCCTATAGACCTCGGGCTGTCATTGCTGTGTCCCCTGGGCCCCTATAGACCTCGGGCTGTCATTGCTGTGTCCCCTGGGCCCCTATAGACCTCGGGCTGTCATGGCTGTGTCCCCTGGGCCCCTATAGACTTCGGGCTGTCATTGCTGTGTCCCCTGGGCCCCTATAGACCTGGGAGCTGAAAATGCTGAGGCCCCTATAGACTTCGGGCTGTCATTGCTGTGTCCCCTGGGCCCCTATAGACCTCGGGCTGTCATTGCTGTGTCCCCTGGGTCCCTATAGACCTCGGGATGTCATTGCTGTGTCCCCTGGGCCCCTATAGACCTCGGGATGTCATTGCTGTGTCCCCTGGGCCCCTATAGACCTCGGGCTGTCATTGCTGTGTCCCCTGGGCCCCTATAGACCTCGGGCTGTCATTGCTGTGTCCCCTGGGCCCTATAGACCTCGGGCTGTCATTGCTGTGTCCCCTGGGCCCCTATAGACCTCGGGCTGTCATTGCTGTGTCCCCTGGGCCCCTATAGACCTCGGGCTGTCATTGCTGTGTCCCCTGGGCCCCTATAGACCTCGGGCTGTCATGGCTGTGTCCCCTGGGCCCCTATAGACTTCAGGCTGTCATTGCTGTGTCCCCTGGGCCCCTATAGACCTGGGAGCTGAAAATGCTGAGGCCCCTATAGACTTCGGGCTGTCATTGCTGTGTCCCCTGGGCCCCTATAGACCTCGGGCTGTCATTGCTGTGTCCCCTGGGCCCCTATAGACCTCGGGCTGTCATTGCTGTGTCCCCAGGGTCCCTATAGACCTTGGGCTGTTATTGCTGTGTCCCCTGGGCCCCTATAGACCTCGGGCTGTCATTGCTGTGATATCCGGGCTCCCTGTAAACTTCTGAGTGGCTGTATCTCCTGGGCCCCTATAGACCTCGGGCTGTCATTGCTGTGTCCCCTGGGCCCCTATAGACCTCGGGCTGTTATTGCTGTGTCCCCTGGGCCCCTATAGACCTCGGGCTGTCATTGCTGTGTCCCCTGGGCCCCTATAGACCTCGGGCTGTCATTGCTGTGTCCCCAGGGTCCCTATAGACCTCGGGCTGTTATTGCTGTGTCCCCTGGGCCCCTATAGACCTCGGGCTGTCATTGCTGTGTCCCCTGGGCCCCTATAGACCTCAGGCTGTCATTGCTGTGTCCCCTGGGCCCCTATAGACCTTGGGCTGTCATTGCTGTGTCCCCTGGGCCCCTATAGACCTCGGGCTGTCATTGCTGTGTCCCCTGGGCCCCTATAGACCTCGGGTTGTCATTGCTGTGTCCCCTGGGCCCCTATAGACCTCGGGCTGTCATTGCTGTGTCCCCAGGGTCCCTATAGACCTCGGGCTGTTATTGCTGTGTCCCCTGGGCCCCTATAGACCTCGGGCTGCGATTGCTGTGTCCCTGGGCCCCTATAGACCTCGGACTGTCATTGCAGGGGCCCCTATAGACCTCAGGCTGCCATTTCTGTGTCCCCTGGGCACCTATAGACCTCGGACCTGTCATTACTAGGCCCCCAATAGACCTGGGAGCTGTCATTTCTGAGGACCCTATAGACCTGGGAGCTGTCATTGCTGGGGACCCTATAGACCTGGGAGCGTTCATTGCTGAGGACCCTATAGACCTGGGAGCTGTCATTGCTGGGGACCCTGTAGACCTGGGAGCTGTCATTGCTGGGGCCCTTATAGACCTGGGAGCTGTCATTGCTGGGGCCCCTATAGACCTGGGAGCTGTCATTGCTGTGTCCCCTGGGCCCCCTATAGACCTCGGAGCTGGCAGTGCTGTGTCCACTGGGCCCCTATAGACCTCGGGCTGCCATTGCTGTGTCGCCTGAGCCCCTATAGACCTTGGGCTGTCATTGCTGTGTCCCCCGGGCCCCTATAGACCTTGAAGCTGTCATTGCCGTGTCCCCTGGGCCCCTATAGAGCTCGGGCTGTCATTGCTGTGTCCCCCGGGCCCCTATAGAGCTCGGGCTGCGATTGCTGTGTCCCCGGGCCCCTATAGACCTGGGAGCTGTCATTGCTGGCCCCCTATAGACCTGGGAGCTGTCATTGCTGGCCCCCTATAGACCTGGGAGCTGTCGTTGCTGGGGACCCTATAGACCTGGGAGCTGTCGTTGCTGGGGACCCTATAGACCTCGGGCTGTCATTGCTGTGTCCCCTGGGCCCCTATAGACCTGGGAGCTGAAAATGCTGAGGCCCCTATAGACTTCGGGCTGTCATTGCTGTGTCCCCTGGGCCCCTATAGACCTCGGACTGTCATGGCTGTGTCCCCTGGGCCCCTATAGACCTCGGGCTGTCATTGCTGTGTCCCCTGGGCCCCTATAGACCTTGGGCTGTCATTGCTGTGTCCCCTGGGCCCCTATAGACCTCGGGCTGTCATTGCTGTGTCCCCAGGGTCCCTATAGACCTCGGGCTGTTATTGCTGTGTCCCCTGGGCCCCTATAGACCTCGGGCTGTCATTGCTGTGTCCCCAGGGTCCCTATAGACCTCGGGCTGTCATTGCTGTGTCCCCAGGGTCCCTATAGACCTCGGGCTGTCATTGCTGTGTCCCCTGGGCCCCTATAGACCTCGGGCTGTCATTGCTGTGTCCCCAGGGTCCCTATAGACCTCGGGCTGTTATTGCTGTGTCCCCTGGGCCCCTATAGACCTCGGGGCTGTCATTGCTGTGTCCCCTGGGCCCCTATAGACCTCGGGCTGTCATTGCTGTGTCCCCTGGGCCCCTATAGACCTCGGGCTGTCATTGCTGTGTCCCCTGGGCCCCATAGACCTCGGGCTGTCATTGCTGTGTCCCCTGGGCCCCCATAGACCTCGGGCTGTCATTGCTGTGTCCCCTGGGCCCCCATAGACCTCGGGCTGTCATTGCTGTGTCCCCTGGGCCCCCATAGACCTCGGGCTGTCATTGCTGTGTCCCCTGGGCCCCTATAGAGCTCGGCTGCGATTGCTGTGTCCCCGGGCCCTATAGACCTCGGACTGTCATTGCTGGGGCACCTATAGACCTCAGGCTGCCATTGCTGTGTCCCCTGGGCACCTATAGACCTCGGACCTGTCATTAGTAGGCCCCCAATAGACCTGGGAGCGGTCATTTCTGAGGACCCTATAGACCTGGGAGCGGTCATTGCTGGGGACCCTATAGACCTGGGAGCGGTCATTGCTGGGGACCCTATAGACCTGGGAGCGGTCATTGCTGAGGACCCTATAGACCTGGGAGCTGTCATTGCTGGGGGACCCTATAGACCTGGGAGCTGTCATTGCTGGGGCCCTTATAGACCTGGGAGCTGTCATTGCTGGGCCCTTATAGACCTGGGAGCTGTCATTGCTGGGGCCCCTATAGACCCTGGGAGCTGTCATTGCTGTGTCCCCTGGGCCCCTATAGACCTCGGAGCTGGCAGTGCTGTGTCCACTGGGCCCCTATAGACCTCGGGCTGCCATTGCTGTGTCGCCTGAGCCCCTATAGACCTTGGGCTGTCATTGCCGTGTCCCGCGGGCCCCTATAGACCTCGGAGCTGTCATTGCCTTGTCCCCTGGGACCCTATAGAGCTCGGGCTGTCATTGCTGTGTCCCCCGGGCCCCTATAGAGCTCGGGCTGTCATTGCTGTGTCCCCCGGGCCCCTATAGAGCTCGGGCTGTCATTGCTGTGTCCCCTGGGCCCCTATAGAGCTCGGGCTGTCATTGCTGTGTCCCCTGGGCCCCTATAGAGCTCGGGCTGTCATTGCTGTGTCCCCTGGGCCCCTATAGAGCTCGGGCTGTCATTGCTGTGTCCCCTGGGCCCCTATAGAGCTCGGGCTGTCATTGCTGTCTCCCCTGGGCCCCTATAGAGCTCGGGCTGCGATTGCTGTGTCCCCGGGCCCCTATAGACCTGGGAGCTGTCATTGCTGGCCCCCTATAGACCTGGGAGCTGTCATTGCTGGGGACCCTATAGACCTGGGAGCTGTCGTTGCTGGGGACCCTGTAGACCTGGGAGCTGTCATTGCTGGGGACCCTATAGACCCGGGTGCTGCCATTGCCGGGGCCCCTATAGACCTCGGGCTGCCATTACTGTGTCCCCTGGCGCCTATAGACCTGGGAGCTGTCATTGCTGGCCCCCTATAGACCTGGGAGCTGTCATTGCTGGCCCCCTATAGACCTCGGGCTGTCATTGCTGTGTCCCCTGGGCCCCTATAGACCTCGGGCTGTCATTGCTGTGTCCCCTGGGCCCCTATAGACCTCGGGCTGTCATTGCTGTGTCCCCAGGGTCCCTATAGACCTCGGGCTGTCATTGCTGTGTCCCCTGGGCCCCTATAGACCTCGGGCTGTCATTGCTGTGTCCCCTGGGCCCCTATAGACCTCGGGCTGTCATTGCTGGGTCCCTATAGACCTCGGGCTGTCATTGCTGTGTCCCCCGGGCCCCTATAGAGCTCGGGATGTCATTGCTGTGTCCCCTGGGCCCCTATAGACCTCAGGCTGTCATTGCTGTGTCCCCTGGGCCCCTATAGACCTCGGGCTGTCATTGCTGTGTCCCCTGGGCCCCTATAGACCTCGGGCTGTCATTGCTGTGTCCCCTGGGCCCCTATAGACCTCGGGCTGTCATTGCTGTGTCCCCTGGGCCCCTATAGACCTCGGGCTGTCATTGCTGTGTCCCCTGGGCCCCTATAGAGCTCGGGCTGTCATTGCTGTGTCCCCTGGGCCCCTATAGAGCTCGGGCTGCGATTGCTGTGTCCCCGGGCCCCTATAGACCTCGGACTGTCATTGCTGGGGCCCCTATAGACCTCAGGCTGCCATTGCTGTGTCCCCTGGGCACCTATAGACCTCGGACCTGTCATTACTAGGCCCCCAATAGACCTGGGAGCTGTCATTTCTGAGGACCCTATAGACCTGGGAGCTGTCATTGCTGGGGACCCTATAGACCTGGGAGCTGTCATTGCTGGGGACCCTATAGACCTGGGAGCTGTCATTTCTGGGGACCCTATAGACCTGGGAGCTGCCATTGCTGGGGACCCTATAGACCTGGGAGCTGTCATTGCTGGGGACCCTATAGACCTGGGAGCTGTCATTGCTGGGGACCCTATAGACCTGGGAGCTGTCATTGCTGGGGACCCTATAGACCTGGGAGCGGTCATTGCTGAGGACCCTATAGACCTGGGAGCTGTCATTGCTGGGGCCCTTATAGACCTGGGAGCAGTCATTGCTGGGGCCCTTATAGACCTGGGAGCTGTCATTGCTGGGGCCCCTATAGACCTGGGAGCTGTCATTGCTGTGTCCCCTGGGCCCCTATAGACCTCAGAGCTGGCAGTGCTGTGTCGCCTGAGCCCCTATAGACCTTGGGCTGTCATTGCTGTGTCCCCCGGGCCCCTATAGACCTCGGAGCTGTCATTGCCGTGTCCCCTGGGACCCTATAGAGCTCGGGCTGTCATTGCTGTGTCCCCCGGGCCCCTATAGAGCTCGGGATGTCATTGCTGTGTCCCCTGGGCCCCTATAGACCTCAGGCTGTCATTGCTGTGTCCCCTGGGCCCCTATAGACCTCGGGCTGTCATTGCTGTGTCCCCTGGGCCCCTATAGAGCTCGGGCTGCGATTGCTGTGTCCCGGGGACCCTATAGACCTGGGAGCTGTCGTTGCTGGGGACCCTATAGACCTGGGAGCTGTCGTTGCTGGGGACCCTATAGACCTGGGAGCTGTCGTTGCTGGGGACCCTATAGACCTGGGAGCTGTCGTTGCTGGGGACCCTATAGACCTGGGAGCTGTCGTTGCTGGGGACCCTATAGACCTGGGAGCTGTCGTCGCTGGGGACCCTATAGACCTGGGAGCTGTCGTCGCTGGGGACCCTATAGACCTGGGAGCTGTCGTCGCTGGGGACCCTATAGACCTGGGAGCTGTCGTCGCTGGGGACCCTATAGACCTGGGAGCTGTCGTCGCTGGGGACCCTATAGACCCGGGAGCTGCCGGTGCCCTTAGGGCCCCTATAGACCTCGGGCAGCCATTGCTGTGTCCCCTGGGCGCCTATAGACTTGGGAGCTGTCATTTCTGCCCCCTATAGACCTGGAAATTCATTGCTGGCCCCCTATAGACCCGGGTGCTGCCGTTGCCCCCTATAGACCCGGGTGCTGCCGTTGCCGGGGCCCCTATAGACCCGGAGGTGTCATTGCTGTGTCCCCGGGGCCCCTATAGACCCGGGAGCTGTCATTGCTGGCCCCCTATAGACCTGGGAGCTGTCATTGCTGGGCCCCCTATAGACCTGGGAGCTGTCATTGCTGTGTCCCTGGGGCCCCTATAGACCTGGGAGCTGTCATTGCTGGGGCCCCTATAGACCTGGGAGCTGTCATTGCTGGGGCCCCTATAGACCCGGGAGCTGTCATTGCTGGGGCCCCTATAGACCCGGGAGCTGTCATTGCTGGGGCCCCTATAGACCCGGGAGCTGTCATTGCTGGGGCCCCTATAGACCCGGGAGCTGTCATTGCTGGGGCCCCCGGGGCTGATCTCGGTATATTTCCAATCTTGTATAGAATTGTCTATAATCTGATCTCTCTTTCTTCTCCCTGCAGAGCCGCACATTCTGCTCTTCCGCCGGCCCCTCCCCACCAAGAAGCTGTAACCCCGCCCCCCGGACCCCATCCTGCTGATGACTGCATGCACCTTCTCCTCCTATTTATACTGTGTCATCCCTGCCTGCAGGGGGCGCTGTGTACGGCTGTCAGGACTCAATCACTAATGTACTATCACACTGCCGCCCTCTCCTCCAGAGACCCTCCCCTGACTGCATGATTGGATATCCCCCCTGAGGCGGGGTCACCGGTGCTCCACCCAGAACTGGATCCACCAATGAGAGTCTCCTCTTCTGTATTATGTGTCCGTCTGCTGCGGCGCTGCACTACCAGGCTTTTTGTTGGGGTGCCGCTCTCTGTATTGTATTCATATATAGGGGGGTAATACTGTGCCCTCTAGTCATATGTTGGGGTGACCCCTCTGTATTGATATATTGGGGAACCCCTGTGTTCATATAGTGGGGTGATACTGACCCCTCTAGTCATATGTTGGGGTGACCCCTCTGTATTGATATATTGGGGAACCCCTGTGTTCATATAGCGGGGTGATACTGACCCCTCTAGTCATATATTGGGGAACCCCTGTGTTCATATAGCGGGGTGATACTGACCCCTCTAGTCATATATTGGGGAACCCCTGTGTTCATATAGTGAGGTGACCTTTTGGAGTCATGAATTGGGGTGTCCCCTCCGTATTCATATAGCGGGGTGATGCTGAGCCTCTGTATTGATATTGGGGAACCTCTGCAGTTATATATTGGGGTGACCCCTCTCTATTGATATATTGGGGTGATCCCTCCTGTATTGATATATTGGGGTGATCCCTCCTGTATTGATATATTGGGGTGCCCCCTCCTGTATTGATATATTGGGGTGCCCCCTCCTGTATTGATATATTGGGGTGCCCCCTCCTGTATTGATATATTGGGGTGCCCCCTCCTGTATTGATATATTGGGGTGCCCCCTCCTGTATTGATATATTGGGGTGCCCCCTCCTGTATTGATATATTGGGGTGATCCCTCCTGTATTGATATATTGGGGTGATCCCTCCTGTATTGATATATTGGGGTGATCCCTCCTGTATTGATATATTGGGGTGCCCCCTCCTGTATTGTAGAATTCTCTCCTGCATTGTGTGTCATTGCTCTCTCTCTCTCTTTGTATATTTGTGTGTTTTTGTATTTGATGTCGGAGTTTTTATTGTGGGCGGAGTCTCTTCTGGTAGGATGGTTTGTAAATGTGACCCATAACAGGGCGGAGCTTGTGTTCAGTGTAGACTGCGCCCACCATGGGTGGGGGAGGAGTCAGACTGTAATTATTTCTGTGTTTTGTATGATGTCACCTCCACCAGTGAGGACCAATCTCTATCTTCTCATTCATTGGATGGAGAATTGTCACCGCCCCTCCCTAGGATGTCACCGCCCCTCCCTAGGATGTCACCACCACCACTCCTCCTCCCTAGCTTGTTACCACCCCCCCTCCCTAGGATGTCACCACCCTCTCCCTAGCTTGTTACCACCCCCCCTCCCTAGGATGTCATGCCCCCCCCTCCCTAGGATATAACCCCTACCCTCCCAAGCAAGTCACCGCCCCCCCAGCTTGTCACCCCCCCCTCCCTAGGATGTCACTGCCCCCCCCCCCAGCATGTCGCCCCCCCCCCCTCCCTAGGATGTCGCCCCCCTCTCCCTAGTTTGTCACCACCACCCCCCCTCCCTAGCTTGATGTTACCCCCCTCCCTAGGATGTCACTGCCCCCCTCCCTAGGATGTTACCACCCCCCCCTCCCCAGCATGTCACTGCCCCCCTCCCTAGTTTGTCACCACCACCCCCCCTCCCTAGCTTGTTACCACCCCCCCTCCCCAGCATGTCACACCCCCCCCCCTCCCTAGGATACCACCCCCCCCTCCCTAGCATGTCACTGCCCCTCCCCCCCAGGATGTCACCGCCCCACTCTTCTCATTGTTGGGTATTCAGTACAGCCTCATCTTTTTATATTGTACAAAAAACTAATTGGAACACATTGCGCCGGTCCGACACTTTTGTGTATTTTTTATTGAAATTCTTGGTTTTGTGAAGTGTTCAGATAATATTGTGTGACATAAAAACTTTACACCATCACTATTGTATTCTCCGGGGTCTCTGCTTCCAGAACATCGATCCTGTGTGGGGGGTTCATCTAATCTTCAGGCCGATCGATCATCAGACTCTATGAGAGAGATTCATGTCTGAAGACACGCCCCCAAATCTTCTCCAATAGGAAGGAACATTCCACTCACCACACACTTTATTAGGTACACAAATGGCTAATTGGCCAATCACAGGGCAGAATCTCAATGTATTTGGGTATCTAGATGTGGTGAAGACAACTTGCTGCATCAGAATGGGGGAAGAAAGGGGATCTCGGTGACTTTGCACGTGCCATGGTGTTTGGTGGCAGACGGGCTGGTCTGAGGATTTCTGGGATTTTTACACACAACCATCTCTCAGGATTACAGAGAATGGTGGGAAAAAGAGAAAATATCCAGTGAGCGGCAGTTGTGTGGAGGAAAATGTCTTGTTGAGGTCAGAGGAGAATGGGCAGACTGGTTCCAGATGATAGAAAGGCAACAGTGACTCAAATAACCAACCAAGGTATGCAGAATACCATCTCTGAACACACAACACATCCAACCAGGAAGCAGATGGGCTACAGCAGCAGCAGAAGACCACACCGGGTGCCACTGCTGACATCTAAGGACAGGAAACAGGCTACAATTGGCACAGGATCACCAAAATTGGGGGATGGGCACATTTTGGGCCCCCCATGGTTTAATCACCATGGCCTACCTGAGTATTGTTGGTGACCATGTCCATCCCTTTATGACTACAGTGTCCCCATCTTCTGATGGCTCCTTCCAGCAGGATAATGCACCATGTCACAAAGATCCAATCATCTCACCACTGGACAATGAGGTCACTTTCCTCCAATCATCTCACCACTGGACAATGAGGTCACTGTCCTCCAATCATCTCACCACTGGACAATGAGGTCTCTGTCCTCCAATCATCTCACCACTGGACAATGAGGTCTCTGTCCTCCAATCATCTCACCACTGGACAATGAGGTCACTGTCCTCCAATCATCTCACCACTGGACAATGAGGTCACTGTCCTCCAATCATCTCACCACTGGACAATGAGGTCACTGTCCTCCAATCATCTCACCACTGGACAATGAGGTAATTGTTCTCCAATCATCTCCCCACTGGACAATGAGGTCTCTGTCCTCCAATCATCTCACCACTGGACAATGAGGTCTCTGTCCTCCAATCATCTCACCACTGGACAATGAGGTCCCTGTCCTCCAATCATCTCACCACTGGTCAATGAGGTCCCTGTCCTCCAATCATCTCACCACTGGACAATGAGGTCACTGTCCTCCAATCATCTCACCACTGGACAATGAGGTCACTGTCCTCCAATCATCTCACCACTGGTCAATGAGGTCCCTGTCCTCCAATCATCTCACCACTGGACAATGAGGTCACTGTCCTCCAATCATCTCACCACTGGACAATGAGGTCTCTGTCCTCCAATCATCTCACCACTGGACAATGAGGTCTCTGTCCTCCAATCATCTCACCACTGGACAATGAGGTCACTGTCCTCCAATCATCTCACCACTGGACAATGAGGTCACTGTCCTCCAATCATCTCACCACTGGACAATGAGGTCACTGTCCTCCAATCATCTCACCACTGGTCAATGAGGTCCCTGTCCTCCAATCATCTCACCACTGGACAATGAGGTCACTGTCCTCCAATCATCTCCCCACTGGTCAATGAGGTCACTGTCCTCCAATCATCGCACCACTGGACAATGAGGTCACTGTCCTCCAATCATCTCACCACTGGACAATGAGGTCACTGTCCTCCAATCATCTCACCACTGGACAATGAGGTCACTGTCCTCCAATCATCTCACCACTGGACAATGAGGTCCCTGTCCTCCAATCATCTCACCACTGGACAAGGGGGTCACTGTCCTCCAATCATCTCACCACTGGACAATGAGGTCACTGTCCTCCAATCATCTCCCCACTGGTCAATGAGGTCACTGTCCTCCAATCATCTCCCCACTGGTCAATGAGGTCACTGTCCTCCAATCATCTCCCCACTGGTCAATGAGGTCACTGTCCTCCAATCATCTCACCACTGGACAATGAGGTCACTGTCCTGCAATCATCTCCCCACTGGTCAATGAGGTCACTGTCCTCCAATCATCTCACCACTGGACAATGAGGTCACTGTCCTCCAATCATCTCCCACTGGACAATGAGGTCACTGTACTCCAATCATCTCACCACTGGACAATGAGGTCGCTGTACTCCAATCATCTCACCACTGGACAATGAGGTCGCTGTACTCCAATCATCTCACCACTGGACAATGAGGTCACTCCTCCAATCATCTCCCCACTGGACAATGAGGTCACTGTCCTCCAATCATCTCCCCACTGGACAATGAGGTCACTGTCCTCCAATCATCTCCCCACTGGACAATGAGGTCACTGTCCTCCAATCATCTCCCCACTGGACAATGAGGTCACTGTCCTCCAATCATCTCCCACTGGACAATGAGGTCACTGTCCTCCAATCATCTCCCCACTGGACAATGAGGTCACTGTCCTCCAATCATCTCCCACTGGACAATGAGGTCACTGTCCAATCATCTCACCACTGGTCAATGAGGTCCCTGTCCTCCAATCATCTCACCACTGGTCAATGAGGTCACTGTCCTCCAATCATCTCACCACTGGTCAATGAGGTCACTGTCCTCCAATCATCTCACCACTGGACAATGAGGTCCCTGCACTCCGATGGCCTCCACACTCACCACATCTCATCCAATAGAGCACCTTTGGGATGTGGTGGACCTTTGGAGATTGTCATCATGGATGTGCAGCCGACAAATCTGCAGCAACTGTGTGATGAGGAACGTTTCCAACACCTTGTTGTATCTATGCCACCAAGAATGAAGGCCAAAGGGGGTCCAACCCGCTACTAGCAAGGGGGACCTAATAAAGGGGGTCCAACCTGCTACTAGCAAGGGGGACCTAATAAAGGGAGGTCCAACCCGCTACTAGCAAGGGGGACCTAATAAAGGGGGGTCCAACCCGCTACTAGCAAGGGGGTCCAACCCGCTACTAGCAAGGGGGACCTAATAAAGGGAGGTCCAACCCGCTACTAGCAAGGAGGACCTAACAAAGGGGGTCCAACCCGCTACTAGGAATGGGGACCTAATAAAGGGGGGTCCAACCCGCTACTAGCAAGGGGGTTCAACCCGCTACTAGCAAGGGGGACCTAATAAAGGGGGTCCAACCTGCTACTAGCAAGGAGGGCCTAATAAAGGGGTTTAACCCACTACTAGGAAGGGGGACCTAATAAAGGGGGTCCAACCCGCTAATAGCAAGGAGGGCCTAATAAAGGGGGTCCAACTCACTACTAGGAATAGGGACCTAATAAAGGGGGTCCAACCTGCTACTAGCAAGGGGGACCTAATAAAGAGTCAGGTGAGTGTATATGCCCAATGATGTCATACATCCCAGGAGTCTTCATGGGAGGAGGGGTTTTCTCAGCTAATCACACCCTCCTTTCTGCATGCCTGTGCTAAGGGAAGATGGATTCCAGGAAGTAAATGCTACATGAGTCATCTGCCCTTACTCAACATGGCTGTGGTCAAGAAATGCCAGGGGGTGTCTTTCAGAGTGATTTCTCAACAAAATAAAGCATGGGGACATGGACGAGCGGGGGAAGGGTGCTTTGAATATTAAAAATGAATTAAATGTTTTTGGTTGGGGGGGCTCAGATACAGATTAGTTCCACTTTAAATATGTGTGAAAAAAAGAATAGAATGAGACCATTACTGTGCCCAGCTGTAGGTGGCGCCAGACTCCTCATCAGTTATAGAATGAGGTCATCTCTGTGCCCAGCTGTAGGTGGCGCCAGACTCGTCGTCAGTTATATAAGAAGACCATTTCTGTGCCCAGCTGTAGGTGGCGCCAGACTCGTCATCAGTTATATAAGAAGACCATTTCTGTGCCCAGCTGTAGGTGGCGCCAGACTCGTCATCAGTTATATAAGAAGACCATTTCTGTGCCCAGCTGTAGGTGGCGCCAGACTCCTCATCAGTTATAGAATGGGACCATCTCTGTGCCCAGCTGTAGGTGGCGCCAGACTCCTCATCAGCTATAGAATGAGACCATCTCTGTGCCCAGCTGTAGATGGCGCCAGACTCCTGATCAGTTATAGAAGAAGACCAATACTGTGCCCAGCTGTAGGTGGCACCGGACTCCTCATCAGTTATAGAATGAGACCATCTCTGTGCAGAGCTGTAGGTGGCACCAGACTCCTCATGAGACCATTTCTGTGCCCAGCTGTAGGTGGCGCCAGACTCCACATCAGTTATAGAAGGAGACCATCTCTGTGCCCAGCTGTAGGTGGGGCCAGACTCATCAGTTATAGAATGAGACCATCTCTGTGCCCAGTTGTAGGTGGCGCCAGACTGATCAGTTATAAAATGAGACCATCTCTGTGCAGAGCTGTAGGTGGCACCAGACTCCTCATGAGACCATTTCTGTGCCCAGCTGTAGGTGGCACCAGACTCCTCATCAGTTATAGAATGAGACCATTACTGTGCCCAGCTGTAGGTGGCACCAGACTCCTCATCAGTTATAGAATGAGACCATTACTGTGCCCAGCTGTAGGTGGCGCCAGACTCATCAGTTATAGAATGAGACCATCTCAGTGCCCAGCTGTAGGTGGTGCCAGACTCCTCATCAGCTATAGAATGAGACCATCTCTGTGCCCAGCTGTAGATGGCGCCAGACTCCTGATCAGTTATAGAAGAAGACCAATACTGTGCCCAGCTGTAGGTGGCGCCAGACTCCTCATCAGTTATAGAATGAGACCATCTCTGTGCCCAGCTGTAGGTGGTGCCAGACTCCTCATCAGTTATAGAATGAGACCATCTCTGTGCCCAGCTGTAGGTGGTGCCAGACTCCTCATCAGTTATAGAATGAGACCATCTCTGTGCCCAGCTGTAGGTGGTGCCAGACTCCTCATCAGTTATAGAATGAGACCATCTCTGTGCCCAGCTGTAGGTGGTGCCAGACTCCTCATCAGTTATAGAATGAGACCATCTCTATGCCCAGCTGTAGGTGGTGCCAGACTCCTCATCAGTTATAGAATGAGACCATCTCTGTGCAGAGCTGTAGGTGGCACCGGACTCCTCATGAGACCATTACTGTGCCCAGCTGTAGGTGGCGCCAGACTCCTCATCAGTTATAGAATGAGACCATCTCTGTGCCCAGCTGTAGGTGGTGCCAGACTCCTCATCAGTTATATAAGAAGACCATTTCTGTGGCCAGCTGTAGGTGGCGCCAGACTCATCAGTTATAGAATGAGACCATCTCTGTGCCCAGCTGTAGGTGGTGCCAGACTCCTCATCAGTTATATAAGAAGACCATTTCTGTGCCCAGCTGTAGGTGGCGTCAGACTCATCAGTTATAGAATGAGACCATCTCTGTGCCCAGCTGTAGGTGGCGCCAGACTCATCAGCTATAGAATGAGACCATCTCTGTGCCCAGCTGTAGGTGGCGCCAGACTCATTAGTTATAAAATGAGACCATCTCTGTGTAGAGCTGTAGGTGGCACCAGACTCCTCATGAGACCATTTCTGTGCCCAGCTGTAGGTGGCACCAGACTCCTCATCAGTTATAGAATGAGACCATTACTGTGCCCAGCTGTAGGTGGCGCCAGACTCCTCATCAGTTATAGAATTAGATCATTTCTGTGCCCAGCTGTAGGTGGCGCCAGACTCATCAGTTATAGAATTAGATCATTTCTGTGCCCAGCTGTAGGTGGCGCCAGACTCCTCATCAGTTATACAATGAGACCATCTCTGTACCCAGCTGTAGGTGGCGCCAGACTCCTCATCAGCTATAGAATGAGACCATCTCTGTGCCCAGCTGTAGATGGCGCCAGACTCCTGATCAGTTATAGAAGAAGACCAATACTGTGCCCAGCTGTAGGTGGCACCAGACTCATCAGTTATAGAATGAGACCATCTCTGTGCAGAGCTGTAGGTGGCACCAGACTCCTCATGAGACCATTTCTGTGCCCAGCTGTAGGTGGCGCCAGACTCCACATCAGTTATAGAAGGAGACCATCTCTGTGCCCAGCTGTAGGTGGCACCAGACTCCTCATCAGTTATAGAAGAAGACCATCTCTGTGCCCAGCTGTAGGTGGCACCAGACTCATCAGTTATAGAATGAGACCATCTCTGTGCAGAGCTGTAGGTGGCACCAGACTCATCAGTTATAGAATGAGACCATCTCTGTGCCCAGCTGTAGGTGGCACCAGACTCATCAGTTATAGAATGAGACCATCTCTGTGCAGAGCTGTAGGTGGCACCAGACTCATCAGTTATAGAATGAGACCATCTCTGTGCCCAGCTGTAGGTGGTGCCAGACTCCTCATCAGTTATAGAATGAGACCATCTCTGTGCCCAGCTGTAGGTGGTGCCAGACTCCTCATCAGTTATAGAATGAGACCATCTCTGTGCCCAGCTGTAGGTGGTGCCAGACTCCTCAGTTATAGAATGAGACCATCTCTGTGCAGAGCTGTAGGTGGCACCGGACTCCTCATGAGACCATTACTGTGCCCAGCTGTAGGTGGCGCCAGACTCCTCATCAGTTATAGAATGAGACCATCTCTGTGCCCAGCTGTAGGTGGCGCCAGACTCCTCATCAGTTATATAAGAAGACCATTTCTGTGCCCAGCTGTAGGTGGCGCCAGACTCATCAGTTATAGAATGAGACCATCTCTGTGCCCAGCTGTAGGTGGCGCCAGACTCCTCATCAGTTATAGAAGAAGACCAATACTGTACCCAGCTGTAGGTGGCGTCAGACTCATCAGTTATAGAATGAGACCATCTCTGTGCCCAGCTGTAGGTGGCGCCAGACTCCTCATCAGTTATAGAATGAGACCATCTCTGTGCCCAGCTGTAGGTGGCGCCAGACTCATCAGCTATAGAATGAGACCATCTCTGTGCCCAGCTGTAGGTGGCGCCAGACTCATTAGTTATAAAATGAGACCATCTCTGTGTAGAGCTGTAGGTGGCAGCAGACTCCTCATGAGACCATTTCTGTGCCCAGCTGTAGGTGGCACCAGACTCCTCATCAGTTATAGAATGAGACCATTACTGTGCCCAGCTGTAGGTGGCGCCAGACTCCTCATCAGTTATAGAATTAGATCATTTCTGTGCCCAGCTGTAGGTGGCGCCAGACTCATCAGTTATAGAATTAGATCATTTCTGTGCCCAGCTGTAGGTGGCGCCAGACTCATCAGTTATAGAATTAGATCATTTCTGTGCCCAGCTGTAGGTGGCGCCAGACTCCTCATCAGCTATAGAATGAGACCATCTCTGTGCCCAGCTGTAGATGGCGCCAGACTCCTGATCAGTTATAGAAGAAGACCAATACTGTGCCCAGCTGTAGGTGGCACCAGACTCATCAGTTATAGAATGAGACCATCTCTGTGCAGAGCTGTAGGTGGCACCAGACTCCTCATGAGACCATTTCTGTGCCCAGCTGTAGGTGGCGCCAGACTCCACATCAGTTATAGAAGGAGACCATCTCTGTGCCCAGCTGTAGGTGGCACCAGACTCCTCATCAGTTATAGAAGAAGACCATCTCTGTGCCCAGCTGTAGGTGGCACCAGACTCATCAGTTATAGAATGAGACCATCTCTGTGCAGAGCTGTAGGTGGCACCAGACTCATCAGTTATAGAATGAGACCATCTCTGTGCCCAGCTGTAGGTGGCACCAGACTCATCAGTTATAGAATGAGACCATCTCTGTGCAGAGCTGTAGGTGGCACCAGACTCATCAGTTATAGAATGAGACCATCTCTGTGCCCAGCTGTAGGTGGTGCCAGACTCCTCATCAGTTATAGAATGAGACCATCTCTGTGCCCAGCTGTAGGTGGTGCCAGACTCCTCATCAGTTATAGAATGAGACCATCTCTGTGCCCAGCTGTAGGTGGTACCAGACTCCTCAGTTATAGAATGAGACCATCTCTGTGCAGAGCTGTAGGTGGCACCGGACTCCTCATGAGACCATTACTGTGCCCAGCTGTAGGTGGCGCCAGACTCCTCATCAGTTATAGAATGAGACCATCTCTGTGCCCAGCTGTAGGTGGCGCCAGACTCCTCATCAGTTATATAAGAAGACCATTTCTGTGCCCAGCTGTAGGTGGCGCCAGACTCATCAGTTATAGAATGAGACCATCTCTGTGCCCAGCTGTAGGTGGCGCCAGACTCCTCATCAGTTATAGAAGAAGACCAATACTGTACCCAGCTGTAGGTGGCGTCAGACTCATCAGTTATAGAATGAGACCATCTCTGTGCCCAGCTGTAGGTGGCGCCAGACTCCTCATCAGTTATAGAATGAGACCATCTCTGTGCCCAGCTGTAGGTGGCGCCAGACTCATCAGCTATAGAATGAGACCATCTCTGTGCCCAGCTGTAGGTGGCGCCAGACTCATTAGTTATAAAATGAGACCATCTCTGTGTAGAGCTGTAGGTGGCAGCAGACTCCTCATGAGACCATTTCTGTGCCCAGCTGTAGGTGGCACCAGACTCCTCATCAGTTATAGAATGAGACCATTACTGTGCCCAGCTGTAGGTGGCGCCAGACTCCTCATCAGTTATAGAATTAGATCATTTCTGTGCCCAGCTGTAGGTGGCGCCAGACTCATCAGTTATAGAATTAGATCATTTCTGTGCCCAGCTGTAGGTGGCGCCAGACTCATCAGTTATAGAATTAGATCATTTCTGTGCCCAGCTGTAGGTGGCGCCAGACTCCTCATCAGCTATAGAATGAGACCATCTCTGTGCCCAGCTGTAGATGGCGCCAGACTCCTGATCAGTTATAGAAGAAGACCAATACTGTGCCCAGCTGTAGGTGGCACCAGACTCATCAGTTATAGAATGAGACCATCTCTGTGCAGAGCTGTAGGTGGCACCAGACTCCTCATCTGACCATTTCTTTGCCCAGCTGTAGGTGGCGCCAGACTCCACATCAGTTATAGAAGGAGACCATCTCTGTGCCCAGCTGTAGGTGGGGCCAGACTCATCAGTTATAGAATGAGACCATCTCTGTGCCCAGCTGTAGGTGGCGCCAGACTGATCAGTTATAAAATGAGACCATCTCTGTGCCCAGCTGTAGGTGGCACCAGACTCCTCATCAGTTATAGAATGAGACCATTTCTGTGCCCAGCCGTAGGGGGTGCCAGACTCCTCATCGGTTATAGAAGAAGACCAATACTGTGCCCAGCTGTAGGTGGCGCCAGACTCGTCATCAGTTATAGAATGAGACCATCTCTGTGCCCAGCTGTAGGTAGCACCAGACTCATCAGTTATAGAATGAGACCATCTCTGTGCCCAGCTGTAGGTAGCACCAGACTCATCAGTTATAGAATGAGACCATCTCTGTGCAGAGCTGTAGGTGGCACCAGACTCCTCATGAGACCATTTCTGTGCCCAGCTGTAGGTGGCGCCAGACTCCACATCAGTTATACAATGAGACCATCTCTGTGCCCAGCTGTAGGGGGTGCCAGACTCCTCATCTCTGGTCACTGTAACATAAGAGATCCTTTGTTACAGTTGGTAACTTTGTGACAATTTCTCCCCTTGGTGACATTGTGGGTGGAGCTTGCATTTTTGACCCACAAACTCCTCCCACTGAGTGATGATGCGATCCGCGGTCATGTGACTCTTCTAATCCAGGTTGAGCCGCCAATTAAAGGGGATCTCTGACTGTCACCTTTTTTCAATGTTTGGGTGGAGAAGGGGCGGAGTTAGAACCCCCCATCTACTTCCTGTCCCAAATAACACAACAGGAAGTTAAAGGAAATCTCGGCATTGTCAAGAAAAATCCACTCTTGGACGGTTATTACCAGAAGAGGTGTCCCCATTAGAGTTCCCCTCACTTCCTGTCCCAAATGACACAACAGGAAGTGGCAGGAAAAACCACTTAGTTGTCACCTGAACACACTTCCTTTTCCTGCACTGCAGTGAAAACAGGAAGTGAAGGGAACACTTCCCCCCCACACACACACACAGAACAGGTGTCCCCATCAGAAGATTCATCCTGACTTCCTGTTCAGGTGACAACTTTAATTCTGGGTTCCCCTCATTTCCTGTACTAAATGACAACAGGAAGTGGGAGGAAATCCACTGTTAGTTGTCACCTGAACAGATTCCCTTTCACTTCTTGTACTGAAGAGAAAACAGGAAGTGAAGCAAATCCCCCTTCCACAGAACTGGTGTCCCCATCAGAGGATTCCCCTAACTTCCTGTTCTGGTATCATTTTGGGTTCCCCTCACTTCCTGTTCCAAATAACAGGAAGTGGGAGGAAATCCACTCTCAGTTGTCACCTGACCAGATTTCTTTGTACTTCCTGTACAGCAGAGAAAACAGAAAGTGAAAGAAGTCCTCCACAGTGTCCCCATCAGAAGATTTCCCCTCACTTCCTGTGTTGGTGACACCAGGACAGATATTGAGGGTGGATCTCCCCAGGGGGATACTGAAGCTGACGGATCGGCATGACAACGAGGTGGGGGATCTTCCGGACATGGATCGCCGCCATGGCAGCCAAAACTCCGCCTTCTCCGGATAGAGAACCCACTGCTATATAAAGATGTCCCTTTAATCTTATGGAGTGGGGGGAGGGGGAGATTCACCCCCCAAGTGTGTTCTGGTGTCACTGAGACAGGAAGTGATGTCAAATCTTCCAATGGGAGACACGTGATCTGGTGACAGCCAAGAGGGGATTTCCTTAACTTCCTGCTTGGTCAGCAGTACAGGAAGTGGGGACACAGACTCCCCCGGCAGGGGATATAACCCTTTCCAACCCAGGAATACACCCCACACCCCATACAGTGACTGCCTGGGAACCTGACCTCCGGCTCTGTGCAACACTTCCGGGAGGACAGGAAGTGGCCGTGGTGCCCAAGACCTCTGTTCCCGGACAGTA
>JBBGZY010003914.1:0-42709 GCA_037952925.1 Lithobates clamitans | reverse complement strand
TGCTCTATTAAAATGAGATGTGGTGAGTGTGGAGGCCATTGGAGTACAGGGACCTCATTGTCCAGTGGTGAGATGATTGGAGCTTTGTGACATGGTGACATTATCCTGCTGGAAGGAGCCATCAGAAGATGGGGACACTGTAGTCATAAAGGGATGGACATGGTCAGCAACAATACTCAGATAGGCCGTGGTGTTTAAACAATGTTCAATTGGTACTAAGGAGCCCAAAGTATGCCAAGAAAATATCCCCCCACCATTACACCACCACCAGTCTGAACCATTGATACAAGGCAGGATGGATCCATGCTTTCATGTTGTTTACACCAAATTCTGACCCTACTATCTGAATGTCGAAGCTGAAATCGAGACTTATCAGACCAGGCATTGTTTTTTCCAATCTTCTATTGTCCAATTTTGGTGATCCTGTGTGAATTGTAGCCTCAGTTTCCTGTTCTTAGCTGACAGGAGTGACACCCGGTGTGATCTTCTGCTTCTGTAGCCCATCTGCTTCAAGGTTGGATGTGTTGTGCGTTCAGAGATGTATTCTGCATATCTTGGATGTAACGAGTGGTTATATGGGTTACTGTTCCTTTTCTATCATCTGGAACCAGTCTGCTCATTCTCTTCTGACCTCAACAAGGCAATGAGAGATGGTTGTGTGTGAAAATCCCAGAAATACTCAGACCAGCCCGTCCGGCACCAACAACCATGCCACATTCAAAGTCACTTAAATCCCCTTTCTTCCCCATTCTGATGCTCGGTTTGAATTTAACCAAGTTGTCTTCACCACATCTAGATGCCTAAATGCATCGAGCTGCTACCATGTGATTGGCTGATCAGCAATTTGTGTTACCAACCAATTGAACAGGTGTGCCTAATAAAGTGGCCGGTGAATGTATGCACCTCCTGAAGCCTGAGATGACATCATCCCATCCTGCCTTGTTGCTAGGACATTGCTAAGACACAACCAGCTGGTACTTTTCACCCCCCGAATTCACAGAAGTGAGCTCTCAAATGCTGAGCTCAGAGCTCACTGGGTCAGGGGGGGAGAAGTGTATGTGGGGGGGGGGGTTTGAATCAGAGAAAGAGCTCACTGCTGTGATGGTGGGGGTGAGCGGTGACAGCTGGGAGTGTCTTGGCAACACCCTAGCAACAAAGCAGGATAGGGAGTTATTCAGTCAGGCTTCATGAGAAATTCACGTAAATGGCCTACACCTATAGAAAGGGCATTTTTCAGCTTTGGTCACAGTTTGTTTTTATCTACAGACCCCCCCCCCCCCCCCCCCCCCCATTACCGGCATAGAGAGTTGAACTATGTCTTCAAGGTTTAGGACACACCGATGCCCAGATTGTCACCAGTGATGACAGAACGAACAAATAAATGTATCTACAAGCCTGAATGACATCACATGATCCTACTTGTTCTAGATCAGAAGCTCAGGAAGCCATTAGATGATCAGAATGACAGCCAGGCAACAAGCATTTTCATGAATGAGAAGCCACCAGCCTCCCAACGCAGCCCCTCTAACCCCTTTACTTGCATGGGCACCATATTAACCCTCTGAGGCCATAGTGCCATATCTGGGTTAACCCCTCCTCTGCTAGAGAGGAGACAAGACCCCCCCCCCCCACCCCCCACCCCCCACCCCTCGCTTCCTGCCCTCCCTCTTCTCTTTCTTGCAGAATATTTTTTTTAGAGGAAAAGCAGAACTCTGAGACAGACGGCAGGAAGCCAACAGAGAAGCACTGAGCATCACCCCGGGGCCAATCAGCAGTCACAGGTAGGTGGTCGGGCACAGGCCGAGCGCAGGGAGAGTGGCAGGATGATGGAAGGGGGGTGGGGGGGGGGGGGGTGAGAGTCTTGTGATAGAGGTGCTGGCTGTCATTAGACAAAGCTGGACTGAATGATGGAGATCATCAGAAAACTGGTCTGATGTCTCTTTTTACGGTCCATTGCTGGTCATCTATAGACCACGCCGGTGGTGGCGAGCAGATGGCCTCATTCGGGCAACGGGAAATTTATCGTATCGGCCGATATTTTCCTAGAGCCATCCCCAACCAACTACTTATATTGTAAAGTGCTGCGCAAACTGCTGGTGCAATATAAATCCTGTATAATAATAATAATAGTAATACCTATGATAGTGTCTTAGAAGATCCCAGATTCTCAGTATCATAAGAACTTGTGATTTGTGCCACCACCGCCCGTGCCGCTGTATAAAGTCACCCACACAGGGGGGTGGGGGGTACAGATCTGCCACTGATAAGAACATGGAGCTGAGTGACTTCTACAGCAATCCGGCCCTATAAAGAACCCAATGGGGGGACTTCTGCCCTTTATATAAGACTTTATATACTCTCCAAACACTTCTACCATTAATACATAAATCCCAGCCTGGCACATAGATTGGCATCACCTAGAAAGAACACAGCTCCATTGCTGGCAATAATTGTATTGTGGATACAATCAACTGATTACATAGCATCTGGCAAATGTCTAATCATATAAAGGTCTAATACAATATATAATATCTAATCATATAAAGGACTAAAACAATATAATATCTAAGCATATAAAGGCTTAATACAATATATAAAATCTGATTACCGTATATAAAGGTCTAATACAATATATAATATCTAATCATTTAAAGGACTAATACAATATAAAATATATAATCATATAAAGGACTAATACAATATAAAATATCTAATCATATAAAGGACTAATACAATATAAAATATCTAATCATATAAAGGACTAATACAATATAAAATATCTAATCATATAAAGGTCTAATACAATATATAAAATCTAATTATATAAATGTCTAGCACAATATAAAATATCTAATCATATAAAGGACTAATAAAATATATAAAATCTAATTATATAAAGGTCTAATACAATATATAAAATCTAATTATATAAAGGACTAATACAATATATAATATCTAATCATATAAAGGACTAATACAATATATAAAATCTAATTATATAAAGGACTAATACAATATATAATATATAATCATATAAAGGACTAAAACAATATAGAAAATCTAATTATATAAAGGTCTAATACAATATATAATATCTAATCATATAAAGGACTAATACAATATATAATATCTAATCATATAAAGGACTAATACAATATATAAAATCTAATTATATAAAGGTCCAATACAATATATAAAATCGAATTATATAAAGGTCTAATACAATATATAATATCTAATCATATAAAGGACTAATACAATATATAATATCTAATCATATAAAGGACTAATACAATATTTAAAATCTAATTATATAAAGGACTAATACAATATATAATATGTAATCATATAAAGGTCTAATACAATATATAATATGTAATCATATAAAGGTCTAATACAATATAAAATATCTAATCATATAAAGGACTAATACAATATATAATATCTAATCATATAAAGGCCTAATACAATATATAAAATCGAATCATATAAAGGTCTAATACAATATAATATCTAATCATATAAAGGACTAAAAAAATATAAAATATCTAATCATATAAAGGACTAATACAATATATAATATCTAATCATATAAAGGTCTAATACAATATAATATCTAATCATATAAAGGTCTAATACAGTATATAAAATCTAATTATATAGAGGTCTAATAAAATATAAAATATCTAATCATATAAAGGACTAATACAATATAATATCTAATCATATAAAGGTCTAATACAGTATATAAAATCGAATCATATAAAGGAATAATACAATATATAATATCTAATCATATAAAGGTCTAATACAATATATAATATCTAATCATATAAAGGTCTAATACAATATATAATATCTAATCATATAAACGTCTAATACAACAGCCTAATGGTACAAAAGGATACTATAACTGTCTAATGACATTAAAAAAAAAAGTATTAAAATGTTATTAAAGTGGAACTTCAGTCATTTTTTCATGTTTCCATCTATTAAATCTTCTGCCCTTGTTGTTGTTTTGACTTTGGATAGTCAAACAGTTTTTTTTTTTCTGCCAGTAAATCCCTTATACAGCCCACTTCCTGTTTCTTGTCTGATATAGTCTAATGTTATAAAAAGGGAAATATAGAAATAATGCTATCAAGGGGTAATATAACATCAAATGTCATAAAGAGGTAATACAATGTTATAAAGGGTAATACAACATCCAGGCTGTTATAGAGGAGCAATATAATGTCTGATGTCATAAAAAGGTATTATAATGTTATAAAGGGGTAATATGACATGAAGCGATAAAAAGGTGTGTTATAACAACTAGATCAATGTTATCAAAGGGTAATATAAAGTTATAAAAGGTAATATAATATTCATTGATAAAAGGAATAATAAAAAATCTAGTCCAATGTTATAAAGGGTGATATAATAATATAAAGGTGTAATATAATGTCTAATGTTATAAATGAGTAATATGACTTTTACTGTAATAAGAGGATATTGTAACATCGAGAAATGCTGCTGCAGGCCTCAATACACAATCATAACATTGGAGTGATGTTTCTGAATGTTAAACGCGTCAGAATACCAACCTCAAAAGAAATATATGAAAAAAAAAGTCAGTATAACAGTCTACAAGCCCACAGAGGCAGAGACACAAGGTTTCTGCCAATTCCGGTGTTCAGATGTTGTAATGTAATAATATTTCACCCTGGCTGTGACCAGTCTTATTCCTTGCAGCTTTTTTGCTCTCAGTTAGAGATCTCAAGTTTGGCATGTATGATTGTCCACTGCTGGGTACTCAGCTATAGCCCCAATGGATGTAGGACATGATGTAAGCCATATTAAGGGGTATTTGGGGGCCATACACAGTCCTGGGTAATGTGCAGACAGTGATAAGACTTTGCAGAAGAAGGCTTGGCTCATGCCTCGTGCTGATTAGAATTTCCTCCTTCTGATTTTGCTTTTTGCTTTTCTTTTTTTTTTTATCTCTTTCACTTCTCTCTTCTGCTTTTGCTATAAAGCTCTTACTTTCTTCTCCATCACTCAGTCATCCCAACCGAGCCCAGAATCCCTTCCACCGCCCTGAGACACGACTGTGCAAAGTGCAGCAACTAAACTGATCCCTCTGTCATTGTTCTGCCATATTCATACATCCAATGAACGCAGATACCACAAATTGGTCACTATTCTTAAGAAATCTCTCCACCCTTAATCAAAAAGCCATGTGTGTGCATACTCCTACCACATCGACTATTGATGCTCAAGATTAAAACATGTAATTTGTTAGAAGCATGCTAGAAAACAGTAAATCCTGCTTGGATCCAAAAGGATAGTCTTTATAAGGTTAGTATTGCATAGATAGCTTGCAAACATCAAGTTCCAGTTTTTATACTATGTATCCTCCTGAAATCATGGGTGGTATTTTGATACAATATGTTAGCAATCAAGCTTTGTAACCACAGTGTGCACTTCCAAATTCCCCAAATTTATATGAATGTATTTATGTTTAGAAT
Organism: Lithobates clamitans; assembly: GCA_037952925.1. Lineage (NCBI taxonomy): Eukaryota > Metazoa > Chordata > Amphibia > Anura > Ranidae > Lithobates > Lithobates clamitans. Next base: position 37,199 of record JBBGZY010003914.1, on the reverse strand, counting down.
CCCTTCCATTCTTCAGGACACTCCTTCTCCAAGTCACTTTTCCTCCACCAGGTTATGTCTCTCCTCCATGTCACCCCTTTTCCTTTAGATCATTTCTTCACCTCCAGGTCACTTATCCTCCAGGTCACGTTTCCTCCTCCAAATCTTGTCTCCTCCTCCTCACCTTTCCTCTTCCAGGTCTCCTCCGGAAACCTCTCCCCCTCCAGATCACCTCTCCTCTTAAAGGCCACATCTCATCTAGGTCAAATCTCCTCCAAGTCACGTATCCTCCTGAAGGTCATATCTCCTCCTCAAGGACACCATTCTTCCCCCTGGTCACATTTACTCCCCTGGGTCACTTTTTCTCCGCCATATCACATCTACCCCTCTGGGTCACTTTTTCTCCTCCACTACACATCTCCAGGACACATCTCTTTCTTGCTGTAGGTAACTTTTCCTCCTCCAGTTCACCTCTCCTTGCCAAAGCCACTTTTCTTCCTCTAGTCACTTCTTCTCCAGGTAACATCTCCTACTCCAGGTCATATCTCCTCCTCCAAGACACTTTTCTTCCTTGCTTGTCACATCTACTCTTCGCGGTCATTTTTTCTGCTCCAGGTTACATCTGCTCCTCTAGATCACTTTTCTTCCTCACCACATTAACACTAAAAATATTGGATGAACTCTCTTCCTCCAGGTCACATCTCCCCTCCTCTTCCAACTCACTTCTCCTTCAGGTCATGTCTTCTTCTCCAAGTCACGTCTCCTCTTCCAGGTCAATTTTGTCCCTCTTCACCTCTTCTTTTCCAGGTCACTAATTCTTCTTGAGGACATTTCTCCTTTTTCAAATCACTTTTCTACCTCTAGGTCACTTCTCCTCCTCCTCGCCTCTTCTCCTCCAGGTCACCTCTACTTCTATTCTTCATGTTTCTCCTCCAAATCACCTCTCTTCTTTCTTGTTACTTCCCCTCCTTCAAATCATGTCTGCTTCTCCAGGTAACCTTTCCTGCTCTCTCCAGGTCACTTCTCCTCCAAGTCAAGTCTCCTCCTAAAGGTCACATTTCCTCCACTAGGTCACTTTGCTTCCTCCATGTCACATCTCCTCCATGTCACTTTCCCTACCGGGCACGTCTCCTTTTCCAGGTCACTTCCCTCCAAGTCTCATCTCCTCATCCAGGTCTCATGTCTCCTTCTCCAGGTCATATCTCCTCCACCAGGTCACCTCTCTCCCTCCAGGCCACTTCTCCTCCAGGTCATGTCTTCTCCTATGGGTCATGTCTCCTCCACCAGGTCAGTACACCTCCTATGGATCACATCTCCTCCTCCAGGTCCTGTCCCCCTCCAGGTCACTTCTCCCCCTGCAGGTCACTTTTTCTCATCCGGGTTCATGTCTCCTCCAATAGGTCAAGTCTCCACCACCAAGTCACTTTACTTTCTTCAGATCACTTCTCCTCCTTCAGGTCACCTTTCCTCCTTTAAACCCTATCTCCTCTTTCAGGTCCCTTTACCTCCCCCAAGTCACTTGTCCACCTTGAAGTCCCTTCTCCTTCTCCTGGTCACATCTCATCCTCCACTTCTAATTGTTCAAAACTGACTGTAAGCTTTGAGGCATCACAGTTTCATTGGCTTCCTCTAGATCATTTCTCCTCCACCAATTCACTTTTCTTGTTCATCTTCATCTGTCCACAGCCCTCGCCATGAGTCGGAAAGTTGTCCGCACCAGCAAGTTCCGCCATGTCTTCGGCCAACCAGTGAAAGCCGACCAGTGCTACGATGACATCCGAGTGTCGCAAAACACCTGGGACTCCAACTTCTGTGCTGTCAACCCCAAGTTCCTGGCCATTGTGGTAGAGGCCAGCGGGGGTGGAGCTTTCCTGGTCTTGCCTCTAGCTAAGGTAGGTCAGAGAGGGCATTCGGATGGCTTTTTTTTTGTTGACTTTAAGTGTGTTGTTTCTGACTTTCAGGGCTCTGGTGTCATGGCATGAAATCAGTGAAGTTAGTTTTGACCTCTATGCTGCTGTGTGTATTTAAAGCTTAGCTCCCAGCGCATAAAACCGAGTGGGAGGGGCTGCACTAAAAGCCAATCAGCTGCATGCACATGTGCCAACATAAAAAATGAGCAAAGCTGAGGACCCATGGGGTGGACTGCTGATACCCCAACTGGGTATCTCCGCCAGAGAGCTGCTTCCTCGCCGCTGGAACACAGGAACAAAGTATTATAGCTAGAGATTGCACCCAAGAACTAGATGACACTAGCTTAGGTTCAAACAGGAACAACCTTTATTGAAAATTCACACAGAATTTATACCACACAAAATGAGATAAGAGCTTGATCACAATATCCTAAACAATGCCCACCCCAGACAGCCCGGCGCCTGCATAGGAGTGCATGGAGTAGAGAAACCCATACAGTATAATATTAGTCATTTAGGGGTGATCCCGGGGTAGCGGCGACAATCCCAGGCTACCATTCGATAGCGCCATGCCCCAAGATGATACAGTCCAAAAATCAACGTCCTTCGAGGTCAGGGGTAGCTTGGTGAGAGTTCCACAACCGCGGCTACTAAACCCCGGTAAGATGTTGTGGTGCAAACACAAGGGAACAGTTCTTCAAAGGTGTCCATGAAGGACATATGGGCGCCACCCCCCCATCCATCCCTTGCAGGATGCCAGTTGCATGAATTCCAATGGGGGGGGGGTTTGAAGCACCTGATTAGAGTCAGAGACTCTAATAGGCTTCAAACTAGGGTGGGCTCAGGGCGCAGAGAGTGCGAACGGAGCCCACCCAGGTGTGTTACAACAGCAAATGAATATTCGCTATTGTGACACTGGTCCTCCTCCTGGCAAATCAGGAAGCGGGTATTGAGACCCATCACCCAATTGGCTGAAAAGGCAGGCGATCCTATTGGACGCCTAGCAGGAGGGGAGGAGCCGCACAATGGAAGCAGCCGTGATGGAGGAGAGGACATGGAGCCACTACCTGCTACCCGCCTAGATGGGGTAAGTACCAGACTGACCGGCAGACGGCGGGGGGGGGGGGGGGAGGGGGTAGGTGGCGCTGGGCACTTGAGGGGGGGGGTGTTTGTTTGCCTCTACCCCCCCACAAAAAAAAAACAAAAGCCACCACTGAATATAACAAATAACAGGTGGATGTGGACAGAAAAGGCCACTGCAGGCAGATGCCCGTGACAGCCCGTGACAGCCCTCTTGGGGAAAAGATAACCCTAAGAGGGGGGGTCTACTTAGTCCTGGGTCTGTAGTCAGTGGGAAGAATGCTGGCCTCTCCAGGAGCCCAATTCGCTGCACTTCCCGTGACAACCCATTAGTGTGTTGCTGCTCATTCCCTATCCAATAAGCAGGCTGTGGGCGGGCTCTGACACTATATTCCTTAAATCTAATAGAGAATAAGTGGTGTCACCCTCCTGGTTGTACTGTCTGGCAGGTGTCAAAAGTGGATGGACAGAATTACAAAGTCTTTTGACAGATATGCAGTTCAAAGATTCTTATTACGGACATGTACTGTTGTACTTTGATGTTGAAGAAATAAAGATTTTTCCAGCCCAACGCTAATGCTGCGTCAGGCCTCATGCACACGGATGGTGAGAGGCTGAAATTTGGGCAAATGCGGTTCTTCTTAGCGAAGCCCAATCTTCCTATTTGCCTAAACCTCCTCAGAGTTTATCAATCGCCAATGGCCTAGATCCGTGAACCATTTATTTGCAGATCAGACGTAGTTGTGTGCAAACATTCCGCCAATCATATTTGATTCGGGGAGAACGATGTTGACCAAATTTACAAAATCTCTTGATTCATCCCCTCCAATCCTATTGTGAATGAGCTTGTCTTTTCTATCAAGGGAATTTGTATCTTCACGTTATTGTTCCTTTAGCGCAGTTCACAAACTTCTGATGGCGTCCTGTGTGTCAGGAAGCTGTGGTCGGGGACAGGATGTGGGCAGGCAGAGCAGGTGAAACGATTATTCTGCACGCATTATAGACATATATGTACATAAATGAAGCTGCAAGAAAACAGAAGAGCTCTCAGACCGGATACACTCGGGGTGTATCTTGTCCGCTGAGTATGCAGAGGGCTGCGATCTGTAACAACCAATCAGAATTCATCTTTCTGACAGCTCTCAGTTGATGAAAGGTGATTGGTTGTGGGCTTCTTTCATATGTTCATGTTAGTCTCTGCACAATGAGGTCCGATTGCTAAACTCTATGGTGTAAACCAGGGATAGGCAATTAGCGGACTTCCAGCTGTTGCAAAACTACAAGTCCCATCATGCCTCTGCCTCTGGGTGTCATGCTTGTGGCTGTCAGAGTCTTGCTATGCCTCATGGGACTTGTAGTTCTGCAGCAGCTGGAGGTCCGCTAATTGCATATCCCTGGTGTAAACTGTCTGGGATGGGATTTTCTGCTCAGTGGAGAGATTTCTTCTCACTTCCTGTTTTGTCTACAAGACAGGAAGTGAAGAGAAATCTCTATAATGGGGCAACGTCCTATTGATTGGCAATGAGCACTGCAATGTAGGCAGGTGGGGGTGTCACATTTTACTCCATACAAGACCCAGTATTTATTGCAGCAGATCAGGGTGGCAGACAAGCAAGGGAAGGTTGGTATTGGCTCCTTATGGTCTGCTCTGTAAAAAAAAAAACACTACTATGAGTACGGTGCAGGTTAATTTGTCAATTAAAGCTGAGCTGTAGACCAAAGGTCTCCAAACTACGGTCCGCTACAAGATTTTAAGCAGCCTGCAGCTAGGGGTCAGTGGGCTGTCACAAAGGTCTTCAGATCAGCTAATAGTCTCCATCTATCCCCAGCTGTCACAAACCCCCCCATTCCCCCCCAGTCATTGTACTGACCATGACTGCTATCCTACAACCAATCATATGCTTGCCCCAGCTTTCACAGGTGGAAGGCTCCCAGCCATGCTGTAATGGTGGATTCTGATTTAAGGAGGGACTCAGGTGTAAGGAGGACTCTGATTGGGACCATGATGTAAGGGGGGACTCTGATGTATGTATCTAAGGTGTGTAAAGGGGGACTCTGATATAAGGATGGACTTTGATGTAAGGGGAGACTCTAATGGGGACCCTGATGCAAAGGGGGACTCTGATGGGGACTGTTATATAAGGGGGGACTCTGATAAGAGGAAGATTCTGATGGGGACCCTAATGCAAGGGGAGACTCTGAAGGACATTGTGATTTAAGGGGTGATTCTGATGTAAGGGTGGACTCTAATGTAAGAGGGGACTCTGATTGTGACCCTGATTTTAGAGGGGACGCTGATGTATGGGTGGACTCTGATTTAAGAGGGAACTCTGATTGTAACCCTGATTTTAGAGGGGACTCTGATGTATGGGTGGACTCTGATGTAAGGGGGGACTCTGTTGGGGACCATGGTGTAATGAGGGACACTGATGTATGGGTGGACCCTGATGTAAGAGGATTCTATAGGGGGTTCCTGATGTAAGGAGGGACTCTGATGTAAGGGGACACTCTAAAGGGGGTTTTGATGCAAGGAAGGACTCAGATGGGGACTGTGCTTTAAGGGGGGATTCTGATGTAAGGGGGATTCTGATGGGGGCCCTAATGCAAGGGGAGACTCTGATGTAAGGGTGGACTTTAATGTAAGGGGAAACCCTATTGGGGACATTGATGCAAGGAGGGACTCTGATGGGGACTGTGCTTTAAGGGGAGGCTCTGATGTAAGGGAGACTCTGATAGGAGCCCTAATGCAAGGGGAGACTCTGATGTAAGGGGTGATTCTGATGTATGGGTGGACTCTGATGTAAGAGGGGACTCTGATGGTGACCCTGATTTTAGAGGGGACGCTGATGTATGGGTGGACTCTGATGTAAGAGGGGACTCTGATGGGGACCCTGATGTAAAGGGGGGACTCTGATGGGGACCATGGTGTAATGAGGGACACTGATGTATGGGTGGGCCCTGATGTAAGAGGATTCTATAGGGGGTTCCTGATGTAAGGGTGGACTTTAATGTAAGGGGGCATTCTAATGGGGACTTTGATGCAAGGAAGGACTCTGATGGGGACTGTGCTTTAAGGGGGGATTCTGATGTAAGGGGGATTCTGGTGGGGGCCCTAATGCAAGGGGAGACTCTGATGTAAGGGTGGACCTTAATGTAAGGGGGGACTCTATTGGGGACGTTGATGCAAGGAGGGACTCTGATGGGAACTGTGCTTTAAGGGGAGGCTCTGATGTAAGGGAGATTCTGATGGGGGCCCTAATGCAAGGGGAGACTCTGATGTAAGGGGGGATTCTGATGTTGACTCTGAAGTTAGGGAAACTCTCATGTAAGGCTCTGATTGCCCCTAATTTTTTTTTTACCATTTCTGTGTTTTGCTTTGTTGCAGTTTTGAATATGTGTAATATATATGATGTGACCCTCATACTGAAAAGTATGGAGACTGTAGTTATTATTACACCATTAAACAAAAAAAAAACAAAAAAGGTATATTTTAATTTTTTATTTTTTTAATATAAGCAGTCTAAGTACCTGAATGTGACCTGGAATTAGCCTATTGCAGTTCCTGTACAGCAGGGTTGGAGTGTGAGAAGAAGAAGCAGTACAAGTAACCAATCAGTTCATGTGCTGACATGAAGCATGCTGATAGGAGAAGAGAGCAGAGTGACTGAGATGAGCTCATCACTTGGCTGCTTCTCCTTTCACTGTCCAGTCACAGGCTGGGGGTGGGTCCAGGATGACCTGAGCTCATAGGAAGTGGGTTGAATGATGCTGGCCATTAGACTGAGGACACCTCTGTTCAGAAAAAGGTACTGCATGGGAAATCTCTGGCTTGAAGATGAATCTTGCAACAAAAGCTTTTTTCTTTTTCTATGTAATATTTTAATGGGCTATTAATTCATTTTTATCTCGGTATGTTTGGTTGGAGTTCTGCTTTAACTACAAAATATCCCAGGACATTAGTTTAAAAAATAGGTATTCATATCATCTCTGTGACCCGTATACCCATCAGGCTAATAAAGAGTATCTAAAGCCAAGAACAAAAATGTCATATATTGCAGCTTACCAGTCCTTAGATGAGGTGGCTGCATTTCTAAAATGACAGAGAAACATGGGCAGCGCAGTGGCTAAGTGGTAGGACTTCTGCCTGGCAGCACTGGGGTTGTTGGTTCAAATGTTGGTTCAAATCCCAACCACAGCACTGGGGCTGTTGGTTCAAATCCCAACCACAGCACTGGGGTTGTTGGTTCAAATCCCAACCACAGCACTGGGGTTGTTGGTTTAAATCCCAACCACAGCACTGGGGTTGTTGGTTCAAATCCCAACCACAGCATGAAGTTTGCATGTTCTCCCAGTGTCTGGGCGGGTTTCCTCTAGGTTCACCAGTTTTCTCCCACACTCCAAAGACATGCTGGTAGGTTGATTGGCTCCTGTCTAAATTGGCCCTTGTATGTGTATGTATGAATGTGAGTTGAGGACCCTAGATTGTAAGCTCCTGGAGGGCAGGGACTGATGTGAATGTATAATATATATGTGTATTGAGGTGCTATATAGGTACCTGTAATAAATAATATGTGTTGATCCTGTCAGAAATCCAGTGTTCTTGTAACCTCTGGTGCATATGATTGAAATAGAATGTTTTAAGCCTTCTTCTGAACTACCTAACACCTCCCTCCCTACATGTAATGGGGATGAGCAGGTGTTCTAGACTGAAAAGGCTACTCTTCCAATAGGTACAGTATGGTGAGTGATGTCACCCTAGGACAGGAAGTGTGTTACTGGCAGGATCACCAGTTAAAAAAAAAAAAAAGAAGTAAAGCATTTAGGAAGGTTGAGTTACTCCAGCATATACCAGCCTGGGATGTGATTGGCTGTTATGAGTTAACCTGAACAGATTTTCGCTTTAACCCCTTAACAACAATTAAAAAAAAATCTGACTGTACAATTAAATTGTACCATGTGTGACCGACGTTATTGCAAACAGCATATTATCATTGTTGCTTTCAGAAAGCAACACTGAGAGCAGACACACACACACACACGCGCAGTCCGGGTCATACTGAGCTGTGATATCGGCACACAATGCTCTCTGTGTGTCCCCGTGACACCCTCGCTGTGTGTGAGCGGGGGGGGGGGGTGTGACATCGCTGCGGGGAAACCAAGTCATCCCATGACCGACATGCAATGTGAGCAGAGCAGACCATCATTTAAGGATTAACCCTTTAAGTCCTCCAACACCTAACCTACAGATTTTCTTGAAAAATGATGCTTAGGGCTGTTTTGTCTCTATTTATAAAGTTGCATGAAAGAGGACCTGTCATGGCTGGGCTAACACAAGAATCTGAATATTCAGTCTTAAAGTGCACATATACGGTAGTCAAAATTTTGAAATACTTTTTTTAATTTTAAATAGAGTGGTAAAAGTTTAAGCCTCCTTTCAGGTTTTTATCTCTAAAAGATGAAAGAGTCCAATCATTTGTAACTTGGACATATAAAACATCCAACGCGTTTCAAAGGCCAAAAACATTACTCCTTCATCAGGGCTTAACAGCAATGAGGACTTGATTGGAGGAAACAGTAACCAAAAAGAATTGTATTAAATCTCCTTTAACTTTCCTTGTTATGTAACCTGCTAAAGGCCAGGATGAAAAGAGGGCTTCCATTCCACTTCTGCTTCAGACACCCCTGGAATGTAGCACAGTGAGTTAGATGGCACAGAGTGACAAGGGTGCTAGAAGTCCAGTCCATGGAAGCTACAATCTGGAGACATTCTTGGCTGTGGGGTGCTTGAGAAGACCCACAGGAAGGTAGTTGCATGGCTTGACAAGCCAAAATAACACCAGACGGTCGGCAGAGGCAAACTATAGTCAGGGTCCAGCCAAGGTCAATCAGCAAAGGCAAGATGTGGACAGCACCTATCCAAGGTCAAACTGGGAATCTACAGAGACAAGCCGTGGTCGGGAACCAGCTGAGGTCAAATGGGAAAACAGCAGAGAAAAGCCTTATCTGGAACTAGCCAAGACAAGCCATGGTCAGGAATTAGTCAGGGTCAAACCGGGAATCAGAAGAGACAAGCTGTGGTCAGGGTCTAGCTGAGGTTAAGCTAGGAACTAGCAGTGACATGATGTGGACAAGAGATAGACATGGCCAATCTTGGAAACAGCAGAGAGAAGCCGTTGTCAGGAACTAGCCAAGCTCAAACTAGGATTTAGCAGACGCAATTCATGCTTAGGAACTAACTGAGGTCAAGCTGGGAATCAGCAGAGACAAGCTGTGGTCAAAAATTACCTGAGGATAAACTGTCAATCAGGAAAGACAAGCCATGGTCAGGGTCTATCTGAGATCAAGCTGGGAATCAGCAGAGGCAAGACGTAGTCAGGAACTACCCAGGGTCAAACATGGAATCAGCAGAGAAAAGCAGTAGTCAGGAGCTAAACAAAGTCAAACCGGATCAGCAGAGACAAGATGTGATCAGGAGGCAGCTAGGGTCAAACCAGGAATCAGCAGAGACAAGCCATGGTCAGGAGCTACCCAGGGTCAAACAGGGAATCAGCAGAGAAAATTCAATGTTAGGAACTAACCAAAGTCAAACCAGATCAGCAGAGACAAGCCATGGTCAGGAACTAGCCAAGCTCAAACTAGGACTCAGCAGAAACAAGCCAAGGTCAGGAACAAACCAAGGTCAAGCCAAGAATTAGCAGAGACAAGCTGTGTTCAGGAATTAGTCAAGGTCAAACTGGGAATCGGGACAGAAAATCTGTGGTCAAAGTCTTGCTGAGGTCAAGCTGGGAATTAGCAGAGACATGATGTGGAACAAAAGTCTAGACATTCTCAAAGCAGGAAGCAGCACATACAAGCCAAGGTCAGGAACTAGACAAGTTCAAACAGGGAATCAGTAGAGATAAGCTGTGGTCAGGAATTAGTTGGGGTCAAACTGGGAATCAAAAGAGACAAGCTGTGGTTAGGGTCTAGTCGAGGTCAAGCTGGGAATCAGCAGAGATAAGCCATGGTCGGGAACTGGCCAAGGTCAAACCAGGAATCTTATAGACAAGCTGCCATTGGGAACTAGCCAAGCTCAGGCCAATCAGGAGACGTTTGTATGTCTGCAAAAGCCTCCAACCATGGCTGACGTCCCCCAGGTGGGCAATCGATTGGAAAAAATCTATTCTAGTTGACTACTATGGCCTATGGAGGCCAGAGCATAGATTGCTGCCCGTTCTTATGAAGAAGCCCTCTAAAGTGAACCCAATCTTTCAGTTGCCAGATCTTGCACAATGCAGAGCTGGATTGGTCTGTGGGTATAGTTGGGGTCTGTGTCATCGGGCTATGTGCTTGTGTGGCTGGCATTAGTTTGACACCGGTTTGAGATTTCTCTAAGATTATTCAGAATTCATTGACAGGTGTATCTCATTTGTAGTTGACCTGCTTCTGACCTGTATTTGAACTTCCTCAATTGGGTTTCCTATGCCTGTAGACCTGTATGGGAATGCAAAACCTACTTGAAGTAAACAAAAGCCCAGTAGCCTAAAAATTAACTTGGGGTTAGCTTGAGGACACAAAAAGGGAACTGTTTTATTTTTACTTCTTTTCTTCACCAAAATCCCCAAAATTGAATCACAAGTGTCAAAAATTAATACGCAGCTATATCTTCCTGTTATGATAACACCTGTCCCCCCTCATTTTTATGTCCTGGTGATACACATTCCCATTCATTTAATGTCCTGGTGCCACCCTTTCCCCCTCATTTCTTGTCCTGGTGATACCCATTTCTCCCAATTTCATGTTCTGATAATACCTGTTCTTCTAATTTTTCATCCTGGTGACACCAATCCCCCCTGCTCCCCCTCATTTCTTGTCCCGGTGATACCTGTGACCCCTCATTTCTTTTCCCGGTGACACCTGAACCCATCATTTTATGTTCTGATGACACCCGTTCCCCCTCATTTCATGTCTGGTAAGACCTGTTCCTGCTCATTTCTTGTCTTGGTGACACCTGTTCCCCCTCATTTCATGTCTGGTGACACCTGTACCCCTCATTTCATGTCCTCGTGACAACCGGTCCCCCTCATTGCACGTCTAGTGACAGTTGTACCTGCTCATTTCTTGTCCTGGTGACACCTGTTCCCCCTCATTTCAATTCCTGGTGATTGATACCCATTTCTCTCAATTTCATGTCCTGATAATACCTGTTCTTCTAATTTTTCATCCTGGTGACACCAATTCCCCCTCATTTTATGTCTGAATGACACCTGCTCCCCCTCATTTCTTGTCCCGGTGACATCTGTGACCCCTCGTTTACTTTTACTGGTGACACCTAAAACCATAATTTCATGTCCTGTTGACACTCGTTCCCCCTCATTTCATGTCTGGTGGCACCTGTTCCCCATCATTCCATGTCTGGCGACACTTGTTCCTGCTTATTTCTTGTCTTGGTGACACCCATCCCCCCTCATTTCTAGTCTTGGGGACACCTGTTCCGCCTCATTTCATGTCTGGTGACACCCATTCCACCTCATTTCTAGTCCTGGTGACACCTGTTTCCCCTCATTTCATGTTTGGTGACACCTATACCCCTCATTTCGTGTTCTGGTACACCCGTTCCCCCTCATTTCTAGTCCTGGGGACACCTGTTATCCCTCATTTCTAGTCCCGGTGACACCTGTTCCCCCTCATTTCATTTCTGATGATACCTGTACCCCTCATTTCATATCCTAGTGACACTCGTTCCCCCTCATTTCATGTCTGGTGACACCAGTTCCCCCTCATTTCATTTCTGGTGACACCTGTACCCCTCATTTCATATCCTAGTGACACCCATTCCCCCTCATTTCATGTCCAATGACACCAGTTCCTGCTCATTTCTTGTCTTGGTGGCACCCATACACCCTCATTATAAGTCCTGGGGACACCCGTACACCCTTATTATTTTGTCCTAGTGACACCCATACACCCTCATTATAAGTCCTGGTGACACCCGTACACCCTTATTATTTTGTCCTAGTGACACCCATACACCCTCATTATAAGTCCTGGGGACACCCGTACACCCTTATTATTTTGTCCTAGTGACACCCATACACCCTCATTATAAGTCCTGGTGACACCCGTACACCCTTATTATTTTGTCCTAGTGACACCCATACACCCTCATTATAAGTCCCGGTGACACCCATACACACTCATTATTTGTCCTGGTGACAGCCGTACACCCTCATTATGAGTCCCAGTGACACCTGTACACCCTCATTATACTGTATGCCCGGGTGACACCCGTTCTCACAAGTCAGATATGTCACATTCTGCTCAGATGTGGGAAAGTTGGTGACAGATGACACTCAGATCTCTTTCACAGGGCGTCACTTTTTTTTTTTTAAGGCGTTGCGCGCTTTTTTTTTTTCTATCTGTGTGCGGCATTGTTATCAGCAGATCTCAGTGTGTTTCTGTAATAAGGGAAGTGTGACTCCACACTGTAGTCATGTCCTTATTTGGTGATGTAAGTCTTCTGCTGCGTTACCTTCTGTAATGAGTGGGCGGAGCCAGTGTGAAACACGCATGTGGCAACATCGCACTTCTATCGCAGGCCCGGCCAGACCCCTCACACTTCCCCTATAGGGTGTTGCACAACTGCCAGAAAGATCTACAAAAACTGCAGCAAGGCCTCAAGATTCAAATGTCAGTCTCTGAGCTGCACTGGGCGAGAGGAAACGAGCGATCTGATTGGGCGCAGTAGCTCCGATTTTTCCTTCCGCTCCTATTTTATGAGTTTATTTTTGAAAAGGTTTATTGCTTAGAGACTACAGTATGTCCAGTAAGGTGTGGTCAGATCATAGGATTACTGATCAGATGTTCTGTTTGATCCAATCGTAATGTGCGTTGAGCGTTCGTAAGTCCACTTTCGATTGGCATCTGTAATGGGTCCACGTCAAACCAACTTTCTTTGTGTGGTGATTATATGAGAATTACCCTATCGATAAGTTTCATTAAAGAAAACAAAAGAAAAACAAACAAATAAATATAATATAAAAGACGAGAAACGATATTGTGAAGATGTTGTGAGCGAAGAACAGATGACTGTAAGAAAAAGTAAATGTAAATGTGCGTGACCAGCAAAAGGTTCAGTTTTCATAGTTGGCGCCAAAACCAACCAGAATCTGTCTGGATTTCTCACATCTATGGTGCCAGTAAACACCACAACAACAAATGAGGGGAAATATAGGGACTTAGTGTCATCAACACAAGAAATGGTGGGGAACAGGTGTTCCCAACACAAAAAATGATGGGGAATGAGTGCCACCAACACAAGAAATGAGGAGGAATAAGTGTCATCAGGACATAAAATGAGGGGGAACTGGTGTCATAGACACAAGAAATGAGGGGGCGTGGGTCTCACCAACAGAAGAAATGGTGAGAAACGGGTGTTACCAATACAATAAATGGTGGGGAACAGGTGTCACCAAGACAAGAAATTATGGGGAATGGGTGTCACCAACACAAGAAATGGTGGGGAACAGGTGTTACCAACATAACAAATGGTGAGGAATGGGTGTCACCAACACAAGATATTGAGGGGATCGGGTGTCACCAAGACAAGAAATGATGGGGAATGGGTCACCAAGACAAGAAAATGATGGGGAATGGGTGTCACCAAGACAAGAAATGATGGGGAATGGGTGTTACCAACACAAGAAATGATGGGGAATGGGTGTTACCAACACAAGAAATGATGGGGAATGGGTGTTACCAACATAACAAATGGTGAGGAATGGGTGTCACCAACACAAGATATTGAGGGGAATGGGTGTCACCAAGACAAGAAATGATGGGGAATGGGTGTTACCAACACAAGAAATGATGGGTAACAGGTTTTACCAACACATAATATTGAGGGGAATGGGTGTCACCAAGACAAGAAATGATGAGGAATGGGTGTTACAAACACAAGAAATGATGGGGAATGGGTGTTACCAACACAAGAAATGATGGGGAATAGGTGTTACCAATACAAGAAATGATGGGAAATGGGTGTTACCAACACAAGAAATGATGGTGAATGGGTGTTACCAACACAAGAAATGATGGCGAACAGGTTTTACCAACACAAAATATTGAGGGGAATGGGTGTCACCAAGACAAGAAATGATGGGGAATGGGTGTTACAAACACAAGAAATGATGGGGAATTGGTGTTACCAACACAAGAAATGGTAGAAAATTAGTGTCACCAACTCAAGAAATGAGGAGGAATAAGTGTCATCGGGACATTACATGAGGGGGAACTTAGAGGGAGCGGGTGTCACCAACAGAAGAAATGGTGAGAAACAGGTGTTACAATACAATAAATGGTGGGGAACAGGTGTCACCAAGACAAGAAATTAGGGGGAATGGGTGTCACCAACACAAAAAATGGTGGGGAACAGGTGTTACCAACACAAGAAATGGTGGGGAATGGGTGTCACCAACGCAAGATATTGATGGGAATGGGTGTCACCAACACAAGAAATGATGGGGAATGGGTGTCACCAACACAAGAAATGATGGGGAATGGGTGTCACCAAGACAAGAAATGAGGAGGAATGGGCATCATCAAGACATAAAATGAGGGGGAACGGGTGTTACCAACACAAGAAATGAGGGGAAATGTCTGTCATTAAACACAACAAATGGTGGGGAACGGGTGTCACCAACAAAACAAATGAGGAGGTACGGATGTCATTAGGACATGAAAATGACGGGGAATGGGTGCCACCAGGAAATAAGGGGAAACAGGTGTCATCCAGGACATGAAATGAGAGGAAACAGGAAGACATAGATGCCAATAACAACCTTACAGATTTTCTAGCCCTTCCCTTCTCTACTAAATAAATGTGCTTCTGTTGCGGTCTGTGACCTTATCAGAGGGCTATCATATCACTTTCTAACTCTGCCAACAGGAAGTGAGGGTACATTTCCTCAATGGGGACACAGAGAGCAATAAACACCCGGCAGTGGTTCTATCCCTTCCCTGCTCTATTTAACACAAAAGAAATGTCTCGAGTTCCACTTTAATATGTCTGTGTGCAACTCACATGTCCAAACCATTAATTCATAGCTAAACTCTTTGAACTCTCCTTATAAAATGGAAGGCGCAAAGCTCATTGAAATGAGGGGAGATGAGCCTCTGGTTTTATTCCTTCTGATATCAGACCGGAAACATCAGTTGGCTTCGGACATAAAGCTGAACTCCAGGATAATCAAACACTGTCTGTATACATTCATCATGTGTATTCTTCTTGTATCCCTGTGTGCTTTGTGTATTTCTTCCAGATCTGTGTAGTAATCCAGTGTGAGACTTCCTGTAATCAGGGCCGGTGCTACCACTAGGCAAACTAGGCAACCGCCTAGGGCGCACTGCTGCCTAGGGGTGCCCGGCCGCTGGTTTCCCTCCGTGTCTGCATGCTCTGCAGGCTGCAGCATGTAACTAACTCTCAGGCAGCACTCTGTCCGACCGGTAGTGTAATTAGAGGGGCAGTGCAGCACTGGAGCCAGCGCTAGAGGATGCTTCCTGTATAGCGCCACCTCCTGTCACATGGGCAGGGCAAAGAGGGGGGGTGTCAGGGGTGGAGCCAAC
Organism: Lithobates clamitans; assembly: GCA_037952925.1. Taxonomy (NCBI): domain Eukaryota; kingdom Metazoa; phylum Chordata; class Amphibia; order Anura; family Ranidae; genus Lithobates; species Lithobates clamitans. The sequence goes on along the minus strand of JBBGZY010003914.1, from coordinate 21,627 downwards.
GGGGGCGACAAAATTAGGTTTTATTTTGATTAATTGATTTTTTTACAAATTAATTTGTTTTTTTCACAATGCTTTTTGGGGGGAGGGGATTGGGGCAGTGGACAGTGTTGGTAGGGCAGGGGAGAGTGGTGTCAGTAGTTTATTTTATTTTTTTACACTTTTTCATTTTTTTAGGATTTTTTTTCCAATATCTTTTTTTTATATTTTTTGGGGGTCTTTGGTGAGAAATCAGGGGTCTAAACAGAACCCTGACATCTCCAATTTGAGACAGACAAAGGGACTGAGGACACAGATTCCTCAGTCCTTTTCTCAGCACTAAAGATGAATGAACCGGAGACAGAGGCTCCTCTACATTCATAAACTCAGCAGAGTAAAACACAGTTTGTTCTGCTCAGTAATCACAGGACACAGCAGCGATCTCGCTCACTGTGTCCAATTACTAGTCCCCCCCCCGCCCCGCAGCCTAGGGGACGAGGGGGGCCTGAGGAGAACAGGAGGGGGGGGGTGGAGAAGGACACGGAGGGGGCCGGAGGAGGAGCACAGAGCATCTGGGAATGATTGGTGTAGAAGGAGGGACAGCTGTTCCCCGCCGCACCGATCATTCCAGGGAGTTCGCAAGGCGCTTGCGGGTGTGTGGGAGACTTGCGATGTCTGCTTTACCATTGGTCCAAGACTCCAAGCTGTCTATTGAGCTCAGTGCTTCTGACAAGAAGTGAGAGGCACTGTGAGCTCACCCTCTCAGTCTCTGGAACCATAGGTCATAGGAGCCCAGTGGCAGGGTAGGACTTAGGCTACATACCCCCCAAATTTGGCTGTGCGTCAACCCTCGAAGCTCGATTTTAATTTTTTAATGTTCATGGCAGGAGAGGCCCTGCCTCACCTGCCTCACCTGCCTCCCCCGACTGTACATCCCTGGTCAGTTAACATTGCAACTACTAAAGGGTGTCCTGGCCCTAAACCCTCTCACCCACAGTTCTGTTTAAGAGACAATAAACCTCTCCGCATCCAAGAAGTGTCTGGCGCCCATGAATCTACCTTGCATTATACCCACCATGCCACTCTACATAGAAGGATGTCAGCTGTCCCTGGCTCTGGAGGTCACCATTAGGCTTCTGGAGGCCCGGGACCTTGCTACATTTACATAGGCAGACCGCCGCTCTGTCTGCCTCGGGAATGATCGGCGGGTCCTGGCGGACATCGGGTTGTCCAATCACAGCAGGAGCTGGTCACCGGCAGCGGGCGTGTGCGCCCTAGGCCAGGAAGAGTGAAGTCACGTACAGGTACTTGATTTCGCCCAGAGAGGCCGCGCTGCTGCAGACAATGTACGTGGGGCGGTCTAGAAGTGCTTAAATCAGTGATTTATATTCAAACAGCACGGGATATAGTTTATGTACATTTCGTTTTTGTCCCATTAACACTGAACAAATGTACATGTACAGTGGAACCTCGGATTACGAGCATAATCTGTTCCAGGAGAATGCTCGTAATCCAATGTACTTGCATATCAAAGCGAGTTTCCTCACTGAAGTCAATGGAAACGAAAATAATTTGTTCCGCATTGACTTCAATCGGATGCAATACCGCATGCGGCCAGAGGTGGGGGGGCACCAGAGAGCCTCGGAAAAGCCAGAGCACACCTCGGCTGACCTCAGCAAACCTCGGAAAGACTCCTTTCCCGAGGTTTGCCGAGGTCAGCTAAGCTGTCCTCGGGCCTTTTCGTGCATTTCCGAACAGTGCTGATCGGCGCCGGTCAGCTACGGCGCCCCCCCACCTCAGGCCAAACGTGGTACTGCACACGCTTTGACCTGAATCATGCTCGTTTTGCGAGACAGGATTCGCAAACCGAGTTACGATTTTTAAAAATACAGTGCTTGTATTGCGAAACGCTCGTTAACCGCGTTACTCGCAATCCGAGGTTCCACTGTACTTTAAATGGGCAAATGGCTATGCAAACTAATTATAAATCAACCCCATAGTAATTATTGAATGATCAGATAACAGCCAGGGCAAGCAGAGACACTGTAACTGCGGTACAAAGATGTCAGACCATACCATGCAGAACAGCCATAAGGATAAACTTAGACTTCCCAAATAGCAGGCACTTTCGGGCGTTATATTTAGAGGATGAGGCCACACATCCTAGTTAATGGTTAGTAGACATGTGCAATTTTTTTCGTTCCGAATTCATTTTTCGACAAAACTCGACAAATTCGTTCATTCGGAAATATTCAAATTAACGAAAACCCATTTAACAATTTTTTTCCGAAAACGCACATTCCTAAATGCGTAAATTCAGAAATAAAAAAATCCGAAAATAAGAATAAAAAAACAGAAAATTCAAAAGAACAAGAATCCGAAAATAATAACGAAAATTCAAAAACCCAAAAATTTGAAAATATGAAATAACAAACTAACTAATAATAATAATAATAACTAACTATTCAGTTATAGGTATTGGAATTTCCTTTCAAATTTGGCTGTTAGTGAACGTAACGAATACGAATTTATCCAAAGTTACAAATTATATATAAATATACAATATAAAAGGATATTCCTATATCTATAATTTAATTGTTAGTTATTATTTCGGATTTTCGAATTTACGAATTTACGTATTTACGAATTTATGAATCTACGAAATTTCACATTTATGAATACCGCATCTAAACGAACGGAACATAACGAATACGAATTTATCCGAAGTTACGAATTATCCGATATAGCGAATGCCGCAACTAAACGAATGGAACGTAACCAATTAATAATAATAAATAATAATAATAAAAACTTTTTATTGTTAATATTTATTGTTATTATTTTGTTATGTTCCATTCGTTTAGATGCGGCATTCGTTATTTTGGATAATTCGTAACTTTGGATAAATTTGTATTCGTTACGTTCATAAACAGCCAAACTTGAAAGGATATTCAGATACCTATAATTTAATAGTTAGTTACTATTTCGGATTTTCGAATTTCCGAATTTTCAAATTTACGTATTTACGAATTTTCACATTTATGAATACCGCTTTTAAATGAATGGAACATAACGAATACGAATTTATCCGAAGTTACGAATTATCCGATATAGAGAATGCCGCATCTAAACGAATGGAACGTAACAAATTATTAATAATAATAATAATAATAATAATAAAAACTTTTTGTTGTTATTATTGTTATTAATTTGTTACGTTCCATTCATTTAGATACGGAATTCGTTATTTTGGATAATTCGTAACTTTGGATAAATTCGTATTTGTTATGTTCATAAACAGCCAAACTTGAAAGGATATTCCAATAGCTATGATTTAATAGTTATTATTTCGGATTTTTGAATTTAAAAATTTAAGTATTTACGAATTTTCGAACGTATGAATTTTCACATTTATGAATACTGCATCTAAACGAACGGAACATAAGGAATACGAATTTATCCGAAGTTACAAATTTATTCGAAATAGCGAATTTCGATTAAAAAAAAAAAAAAAAAAGGAAAAATAAAACAAAAACAAACTATTTTTTTGGGCAGTGCAGATGTCTACTGGTTAGTAAGGCACAAGGGGCAGCAGGGTACAAGCCATAAGACAGCTACCATACAATTTGGTTGTTGGTTCCCAGGGGTGCCCAGCTCTCTACAGATGGCACACAGCGACATTCAACCTGGAGGTGGTTACTATTTGGAGCAGGTTTCCCTTTTTTGGGGTACTCATGGCTTGACTTTAGGGGGCTCAATACCCCATTGCTGCAGCTACAGACCATTGGACCCGGAGCTGGAATCTAATGTTGCAACATAAGAGACAGGAAGAGACAATCATAAGGTAGGGGAAGTCACAGGTCTGAGAAATGCACCAAGGTAATGGCTTTCAAGGGAAGTCTTGCACCTGCTTCCAGGGGAAACTTATCTGAGACCCATCTGAGAGAAGACATGGTGACCACGTGGTTAGAACCACCTCATTGACCAGCCTTTCTCAACCTTTGTACCCCAGAGGTACCCTTGAAATCATTTTCCAGCCTGAGGCAACTCACTAATTACTACACCTACGTGCATGAAACATTTGTGTGAACAGCAAGTTGTAGGAAGTTTTAAATAGAAGAATAGAAAAGTAGCAAAAAATTAAATAAAAAATGCAGAGCTATGAGCTATTCATCCTGTAAAACGTGTACGTTTGTTCTGTGCAAATCACGGCAAAATTTTACGTTATTAGGCTGTTTTCTTGTCAGGTCAAATGTGTAAATCAGGAAAATACCTCATTATGGCCACTAGATGGAGACCATGATCACAGGAAATAAATATTGTGATTGTAAGCTCCATCTAGTGGCCATAATGCAGTATTTTTTTATTCAGACATTCGACCTGGAGAGAAAATAGCCTAATAATATTCCTTTTTTCCCCAGAATGAATGGAAATGCACTTTCAAATGATAAATAGCTCTGTGATTTTTTATTAAAATACAGCACATAGTATATTGGACAGCTGGGGAAGTTTTTTTTTTACAACCTCTTGCTCTATACAACAAAATAATTTTTAATAAAAATGAAATATATATTTAAAATAATACTTACCACCATAGGTACACAAACAATGAAAATAGTAGAGTAGTAGAGTTGTCAGAGGAGAAGTTTCCCCCTACATTGGGGATCAGTGGAGAAAGACCCCCTACATTGTGGTCAGTGGAAAAGTGCCCCCTTACTTTGGTAGTCAGTGGAGAGGAGTCCCTTATATTACTGATTAGTGGAGAAGCACCCCCTTACATTGGTAGTCAGTGGAAAAATGCCCTCTTATATTAGTGATCAAATAGGAAGGGCCCCCTCACATTGGTGATCAGTGGAAAAAGCACCCCCTACATTGCTGGTCAGTGAGGAACGGCTCCCATATATTAGTGATCAGTGGAGAAAAAAACAAAACCCTTACATTGGGGATAAGTAAAGAAGGGCCCCCTTACATTAGTAATCAGTGGAGAATAGCCCCTTTACATTGGTGGTCTCTGAAGAAGGGTCCCCTTACATTGGTGGTCAGTGCAGAAGAGCTCCCTTACATTAGTGATCAGTGGAGAGGAACCCCCTTACATTGTTGATCAGTGATGAAGGGCCCCCGTATATTAGTGATTAGTGAAGAAGGGCCCTCTTATAGTAGTAATCAGTGGAGAAGGCCCCTTTACATTGGTGGTCACTGAAGAAGGGTCCCCTTACATTGGTGGTCAGTGAAAAAGGGTGCCCTTACATTGGTGGTTAGTGCAGAAGAGCTCCCTTACAGTAGTGATCAGTGGAGAGGAACCCCCTTACATTAGTAATCAGTGGAGAATATCCCCTTTACATTGGTGGTCACTGAAGAAGGGTCCCCTTACATTGGTGGTCAGTGAAGAAGGGTCCCCTTACATTGGTGATCAGTGGAGAGGAACTGCCTTACATTGGTGGTCAGTGCAAGAAGCACCCCTTACATTGGTGGTCAGTGGAGAAGGTCACCCTTACATTAGTGATCAGTGGAAAAAGCACCCCTTACATTGGTGGTCAGTGAGGAACGGCTCCCATATATTAGTGATCAGTGGAGAAAAACCCCCTTACATTAGTAATCAGTGGAGAATAGCCTCTTTACATTGGTGGTCAGTGAAGAAGGGTCCTCTTACATTGGTGGTCAGTGCAAAAGAGCTCCTTTACATTAGTGATCAGTGGAGAGGAACCCCCTTACATTGTTGGTCAGTGAAGAAGGGCCCCCTTATAGAAGTGTCAAGTGGAGAAGGCCCCCCTTACATTAGTAATCAGTGGAGAAGGCCCCCCATTTACATTGATGGTCAAGGAAGAAGGCTCCCCTTACATTGGTGACCACTGAAGAAGGATATCCTTACATTAGTGGTCACTGAAGAAGGGTCCCCTTACATTGGTGAACAGTGGAGAGGAACCCCCTTGCATTGTTGGTCAGTGAAGAAGGGCCCCCATATATTGGTGATTAGAGAAGAAGGGCCCCCTTATAGAAGTGTCAAGTGGAGAAGGCCCCCCCTTACATTAGTAATCAGTGGAGAAGGCCCCCTTTACATTGGTGGTCAATGAAGAAGCCCCTCCCTTACCTTGGTGATCAGTGAAAAAGGGTCCCCTTACATTGGGAATTAGTGGAAAAGTGGCCCCTTACCTTGATGGCTGTATAGATGATAAATTAATTCAATGGTGCTCACTGCGCAAGGAACCACTAGCAACTTTTAGATGAACTCTTGTCGACCTACCATATATGTAATTATATGAAATTGGAAAATAATTTATAACATCACCCTTGTGTGTTCTCTTCGCAGACCGGTCGTCTGGATAAGTCACAGCCCCTGGTCTGCGGTCACACGGCCGCAGTGCTGGACATCGACTGGTGCCCCCACAACGACAATATCATTGCCAGCGGCTCAGAAGACTGCAGCGTCATGGTAAGATCCGGGGCAGGGAGGCCACGTGCCACCAAGGGCTTTAATCGATTGTTTCACAGACAATATGCACATTGGCAGCAAAAGCCAAAGCCCAAATCAAGGAGTGGCTTAAATCGAGTAAAAACTTCAACCATCTCATTAGAAATTATTTTCCATAATGGTCATGAAATCCCGCTATTATTGTTCTTTGTCCTAAGAAGGCATCTTGAGATCTTTTTATAATGCTTCCCTAAAAGTTAAAAATTGACCCAGCTTTTTTTTTTTTTGCTGTTCCGTATTTTAATCACTGTATTTCCTATACAGGGGGAGAAATGCCCCATGTAATGGTTACCCCTATAGCGAGGATATTTAGCATTTGGTTGGAAGCACACTTTATTGCCCACTAAATGGCCCAAATCAGGGATGATAGTGGGGCAGTTCATGGCCAGGATATTGTCTTTAGTTAAATCTGCACTCAGAGAGAGGAATAGTAAAGAGTGGTCACTGTACTATTTCATCACCTTATCTTGTGTGTTGTGTGTGTTCACCGGTACCAATATCCCCTTCTGTCTTTTAGGTGTGGGAGATCCCGGATGGAGGTCTGACCCGCTCACTCACAGAACCCATCGTCACCTTGGAAGGGCACACGAAGCGGGTGGGAATTGTCCTCTGGCACCCAACCGCCCAGAATATATTGCTGAGTGCAGGTGAAGACCAAAGAACTATAGGAAGGATTTACGTAGCTCCCAACTGTCCCTGATTTCGAGGGACTGTCCCTGATTTGGAGCAATGTCCCTCTGTCCCTCATTCCTTCTCATTTGTCCCTCATTTTGACCTGATCCATATAGATGTATATAAAATGCACTTTTTATCTATCAAAAAGTGTTTTCCAGTGCTAAACCTTTCATCTGATTTCTAAATTGCTGCATTTGTAAATTTTAAAAGCCAATATAAAGGAAGAGTAGTGGTAAAAGAAAGCACTTGTGGTTTGAACCAATGTTTTATTTTTTGTACAATTCTCCTTTAAGGGGGCGTGACAAGGGGCGTGTCCTATGCCTGCATACTTTTGCTGATAGGTGTCCCTCATTCCCATCTCAAAAAGTTGGGGGGTATGGATTTATTAGAGGTGTAGATTAATTTGGGTATCCGGGATAATCAAATCTGCGACTTTGGGTTGCGATGATGTCTTCCAGTCCCGGCCATGGAAACATGGATACATCACTTCTCCCCTTAGAAGTGAAGAATTGTACATCATTCAATGGGCAGATCTTCCAACAGGCTGGAAAACTTTCCTGTGCGATAACACTTGATTTCAACAACATGCTGAGCTCCATATTGCAAAGATGGTACAATTGTCTCTGTATGATGTTTTCGAGATATGGTCAATAATCCAAATTTATTGATAAAAATGATAGATACAGTATGTGCAAAAATTACTCATTATGCATCATCACGAAAAGCTTCGAAAAGACCCGAAAAAAAACCCGATTGCTGTGTGTAACATGGCTTTGTTTATAAACAAAGCCATGTCAAGGCAAACAAAAAAAAAAGCATTGATAAATACTAAGTCAAGCTAGGACTTAATGGTCACCTGACCTATATTTATTAACGAAAGCCATGTGATCATTCTGTCCTCCTTGATCTGGTGATCATCAATGGCTTCCTGGTGATTGCAATTATGTGGCTTTTTTTTACAGAACCACTGATGATCACCAGTTCAGGTAAGGACTTAATGGTTAATGTTTATTAACAAAAGCCATGTGATTTTTCTGTCCTCCTTGATGTGGAGATCATCCATGGCTTTGTTGATAAACAAAGTTGTGTTTTCACAATCATATGGCTTACCAACAAACCACTGATGATCGCCAGGTCATCCGAGGACTAAATGGCCACCTGACCTATGTTAAAAAACAAAAGCCATGTGATCATTATGTCCTCCCTGATCTGGTGATCATCAGTAGCTTTGTTGAAAAAAAAAAAAAAAAAGCCATGTAATTGCAATGATGTGGCTTTTATTTACCAACAAAACCATTGATGATCACCAGGTCAAACTAGGACTTAATGGTCACCTGACTTATATTTATTAACAAAAGCCATGTGTTCATTCTATCCTTCTTGATCTGGTGATCATCAATGACTTTGTTGATAAACAAGGCCACAATGGTTTACCAAAAAAACCACTGATGATCACCAGGTCAAGCTAGGACTTAATGGTCACCTGACCTATGGTAAACCACAAAAGCCTAGTGATCAATATTTCTCCTTGATCTGGTGATCATCAATGGCTTATGGTTTATCAGCAAACTACTTTGATGAAAAACAAAGCCATGCAATCGCAATTATGTGGCTTTTATTTGCCAACAGAACCACTGATGATCACCAGTTCAGGTAAGGACTTAATGGTTAATGTTTATTAACAAAAGCCATGTGATTTTTCTGTCCTCCTTGATCTGGAGATCATCAATGGCTTTGTTGATAAACAAAGCCGTGTGTTCACAATCATATGGATTATGGCTTACCAACAAACCACTGATGATCGCCAGGTCAACCTAGGACTAAATGATCACCTGACCTCTGTTAAAAAACAAAAGCCATGTGATCTTTATGTCCTACCTGATCTGGTGATCATCAGTGGCTTTGTTGATATACAAAGCCACGTGATCCCAATGATATGGCTTATGGTTTACCAACAAACCACTGATGGTCATCAGGTCAAGCTAGGACTTAATGGTCACCTGACCTATGGTAAATCACAAAAGCCTAGTGATCATTATTTCTCCTTGATCTGGTGATCATCAATGGCTTATGGTTTACCAACAAACTACTTAGTTGAAAAACAAAGCCATGCAAACGCAATTATGTGGCTTTTATTTACCAACAGAACCACTGATGGACACCAGTTCAGGCCAGAACTTAATGGTCACCTGATGTTTGTTTATTAACAAAAGCCATGTGATGTTTCTGTCCTTCTTGATCTGGTGATCATCAGTGGCTTTGTTGATAAACAAAGTCATGTGATCACAATCATATGGCATATGGTTTACCAACAAACCACTGATGATCGCCAGGTTAACCTAGGCCCTAATGGTCACCTGACCTATGGTAAACCACAAAAGCCTAGTGATCAATATTTCTCCTTGATATGGTGATCATCAATGGCTTATGGTTTACCAACAAACTACTTTGTTGAAAAACAAAGCCACAAAGCCATGTGATCGCAATCATAGGGCATATGGTTTACCAACAAACCACTGATGATCGCCAAGTTAACCTAGGACTAAATGGTCACCTGACCTATGGTAAACCACAAAAGCCTAGTGATCAATATTTCTCCTTGATATGGTGATCATCAATGGCTTATGGTTTACCAACAAACTACTTTGTTGAAAAACAAAGCCATGTGATCGCAATCATAGGGCATATGGTTTACCAACAAACCACTGATGATCGCCAGGTTAACCTAGGACTTAATGGTCACCTGACCTATGGTAAACCACAAAAGCCTAGTGATCAATATTTCTCCTAGAACTGGTGATCATCAATGGCTTATGGTTTACCAACAAACTACTTTGTTGAAAAACAAAGCCATGTGATCGCAATCAGAGGGCATATGGTTTACCAACAAACCACTGATGATCGCCAGGTTAACCTAGGACCAAATGGTCACCTGACCTTTGTTCAAAAACAAAAAGCCATGTGACCATTATGTCCTCTTTGAGCTAGTGATCATCAGTAGCTTTGTTAGAAAAACAAAGCCATGTGATTGCAATGATGTGGTTTTTATTTACCAACAAAACCATTGATGGTCACCAGTAGGGATGAGCTTCGTGTTCGAGTCGAACCCATGTTCGACTCGAACATCGGCTGTTCGACCGTCCGTCGAATTGCGAACGATATGGGCCGTTCGCGCCAAATTCGTGTGGCGCGTCACGGCCCATAATTCACTGCGGCATCGCAGTGCATTGCTGGCTGATGATTGGCCAAGCATGCACTATGACCCGCATGCTTGGCCAATCACAGCGCCGTCAGTAGAGAGAGCTGTAATTGGCCAAAGCCAGGGTGGCTTTGGCCAATTATGGCTCAGGGGATTTAGTACACACCCCACACTATATAAGGCCGCCTGCACGGCGGCCCTGTGTAGTGTGTGTTCCGGTGTGCTGAGCGATAGAGAGAGAGAGAGACAGTGTCATTTGATTTGAGTTAGATAGATTAGGCAGAACAGTCAGTCAGTTAGCTGCACTTACAGTGTATTGTGTATATATATGCATCCCAGGTGTTGCATATATATATATACACTGTATTCAGTTTAGCTAGATCCGTTCCTGTTATCTTCTATCTAGACTATTTACATTCAGTGCAGTGTGTCCTGCTCACAGTGTTCAGCTAGATCCGTTCCTGCTATTTACATTCAGTACAGTGCTTCCTGCTCACAGTGTTCAGCTAGATCCGTTCCTGCTATTTACATTCAGTGCAGTGCGTGCTGCTCACAGTGTTCAGCTAGATCCGTTCCTGCTATTTACATTCAGTGCAGTGCGTCCTGCTCACAGTGTTCAGCTAGATCCGTTCCTGCTATATACATTTAGTGCAGTACGTCCTGCTCACAGTGTTCAGCTAGATCCGTTCCTGTTATCTTCCTACTGACAGGCAGGCTTGTCTGGTTACAGTATATAAAGCTACCTGAAGAAAATTACAGGTGTTCTTTTTGATCCTATTAGTACCACGGTCAGGCAGCTAGACTATTTACATTTAGTACAGTGTGTCCTGCTCACAGTGTTCAGCTAGATCCGTTCCTGCTATTTACATTCAGTGCAGTGCGTGCTGCTCACAGTGTTTAGCTACATCCGTTCCTGCTGTTTACATTCAGTGCAGTGCGTCCTGCTCACAGTGTTCAGCTAGATCCGTTCCTGCTATTTACATTCAGTGCAGTGCGTCCTGCTCACAGTGTTCAGCTAGATCCGTTCCTGCTATTTACATTCAGTGCAGTGCGTCCTGCTCACAGTGTTCAGCTAGATCCGTTCCTGCTATATACATTTAGTGCAGTACGTCCTGCTCACAGTGTTCAGCTAGATCCGTTCCTGTTATCTTCCTACTGACAGGCAGGCTTGTCTGGTTACAGTATATAAAGCTACCTGAAGAAAATTACAGGTGTTCTTTTTGATCCTATTAGTACCACGGTCAGGCAGCTAGACTATTTACATTTAGTACAGTGTGTCCTGCTCACAGTGTTCAGCTAGATCCGTTCCTGCTATTTACATTCAGTGCAGTGCGTGCTGCTCACAGTGTTTAGCTACATCCGTTCCTGCTGTTTACATTCAGTGCAGTGCGTCCTGCTCACAGTGTTCAGCTAGATCCGTTCCTGCTATTTACATTCAGTGCAGTGCGTCCTGCTCACAGTGTTCAGCTAGATCCGTTCCTGCTATTTACATTCAGTGCAGTGCGTCCTGCTCACAGTGTTCAGCTAGATCCGTTCCTGCTATATACATTTAGTGCAGTACGTCCTGCTCACAGTGTTCAGCTAGATCCGTTCCTGTTATCTTCCTACTGACAGGCAGGCTTGTCTGGTTACAGTATATAAAGCTACCTGAAGAAAATTACAGGTGTTCTTTTTGATCCTATTAGTACCACGGTCAGGCAGCTAGACTATTTACATTTAGTACAGTGTGTCCTGCTCACAGTGTTCAGCTAGATCCGTTCCTGTTATTTACATTCAGTGCAGTGCGTCCTGCTCACAGTGTTCAGCTAGATCCGTTCCTGCTATTTACATTCAGTGCAGTGCGTCCTGCTCACAGTGTTCAGCTAGATCCGTTCCTGCTATTTACATTCAGTGCAGTGCGTCCTGCTCACAGTGTTCAGCTAGATCCGTTCCTGCTATATACATTTAGTGCAGTACGTCCTGCTCACAGTGTTCAGCTAGATCCGTTCCTGTTATCTTCCTACTGACAGGCAGGCTTGTCTGGTTACAGTATATAAAGCTACCTGAAGAAAATTACAGGTGTTCTTTTTGATCCTATTAGTACCACGGTCAGGCAGCTAGACTATTTACATTTAGTACAGTGTGTCCTGCTCACAGTGTTCAGCTAGATCCGTTCCTGTTATTTACATTCAGTGCAGTGCGTCCTGCTCACAGTGTTCAGCTAGATCCGTTCCTGCTATTTACATTCAGTGCAGTGCGTCCTGCTCACAGTGTTCAGCTAGATCCGTTCCTGCTATTTACATTCAGTGCAGTGCGTCCTGCTCACAGTGTTCAGCTAGATCCATTCCTGCTATATACATTTAGTGCAGTACGTCCTGCTCACAGTGTTCAGCTAGATCCGTTCCTGTTATCTTCCTACTGACAGGCAGGCTTGTCTGGTTACAGTATATAAAGCTACCTGAAGAAAATTACAGGTGTTCTTTTTGATCCTATTAGTACCACGGTCAGGCAGCTAGACTATTTACATTTAGTACAGTGTGTCCTGCTCACAGTGTTCAGCTAGATCCGTTCCTGCTATTTACATTCAGTGCAGTGCGTGCTGCTCACAGTGTTTAGCTACATCCGTTCCTGCTGTTTACATTCAGTGCAGTGCGTCCTGCTCACAGTGTTCAGCTAGATCCGTTCCTGCTATTTACATTCAGTGCAGTGCGTCCTGCTCACAGTGTTCAGCTAGATCTGTTCCTGCTATTTACATTCAGTGCAGTGCGTCCTGCTCACAGTGTTCAGCTAGATCCGTTCCTGCTATATACATTTAGTGCAGTACGTCCTGCTCACAGTGTTCAGCTAGATCCGTTCCTGTTATCTTCCTACTGACAGGCAGGCTTGTCTGGTTACAGTATATAAAGCTACCTGAAGAAAATTACAGGTGTTCTTTTTGATCCTATTAGTACCACGGTCAGGCAGCTAGACTATTTACATTTAGTACAGTGTGTCCTGCTCACAGTGTTCAGCTAGATCCGTTCCTGTTATTTACATTCAGTGCAGTGCGTCCTGCTCACAGTGTTCAGCTAGATCCGTTCCTGCTATTTACATTCAGTGCAGTGCGTCCTGCTCACAGTGTTCAGCTAGATCCGTTCCTGCTATTTACATTCAGTGCAGTGCGTCCTGCTCACAGTGTTCAGCTAGATCCGTTCCTGCTATATACATTTAGTGCAGTACGTCCTGCTCACAGTGTTCAGCTAGATCCGTTCCTGTTATCTTCCTACTGACAGGCAGGCTTGTCTGGTTACAGTATATAAAGCTACCTGAAGAAAATTACAGGTGTTCTTTTTGATCCTATTAGTACCACGGTCAGGCAGCTAGACTATTTACATTTAGTACAGTGTGTCCTGCTCACAGTGTTCAGCTAGATCCGTTCCTGTTATTTACATTCAGTGCAGTGCGTCCTGCTCACAGTGTTCAGCTAGATCCGTTCCTGCTATTTACATTCAGTGCAGTGCGTCCTGCTCACAGTGTTCAGCTAGATCCGTTCCTGCTATTTACATTCAGTGCAGTGCGTCCTGCTCACAGTGTTTAGCTAGATCCGTTCCTGCTATTTACATTCAGTGCAGTGCGTCCTGCTCACAGTGTTCAGCTAGATCCGTTCCTGCTATTTACATTCAGTGCAGTGCGTCCTGCTCACAGTGTTCAGCTAGATCCGTTCCTGCTATATACATTTAGTGCAGTACGTCCTGCTCACAGTGTTCAGCTAGATCCGTTCCTGTTATCTTCCTACTGACAGGCAGGCTTGTCTGGTTACAGTATATAAAGCTACCTGAAGAAAATTACAGGTGTTCTATCCCAGCTTAGTGCAGCTACAGGCCATTAGTATGTCTGGAAGGCCAAGAAGGAGAGGCAGACAGTCACAAGCCAATAAGAGAGGGCAAGCAGGCTCTGTGTCTAGTGCTGGTCGTGGAGACGGTGCATCCTCATCAGCACGTGGCCATGGGACACGCTTGGCCTTTTTTTCGGCAGCTGGCCGTGTTGAGCCGCAACATGCGGAAGACTTGGTCGAGTGGATGACCAAGCCGTCCTCATCCTCCTCATCCTCTCTCACCCATGCCCAGGGTGCTTTGTCTGGCAAAGCAGCGGCCTCTTCCCTCAGCTCAATGTCATCAGTGACTCCTTCCCTAGCCCCACCATGTCCTCCTGAGGATTCCCTCGAACTGTTTGACCACAGTGTTGGGTACATGCTCCAGGAGGATGCCCAGCGTTTGGAAGGCTCTGATGATGATACTGAGCTCAATGAAGGCAGTAACATGAGCACGGACAGAGGGGGTGCCCAAGAAGGACAGCAATCTGGCAGTCATGCTCCCCCTGCTGCAGCATACTGCCAGGTTTGCTCCAGTGATGAGGAGGGAGGGGATGATGAGGTCACTGACTCAACGTGGGTGCCTGATAGGAGAGAGGAGGAGGAGGAGGAGGAGGAGGAGGTGGCACATCACCAACTAGGCAGGATGCCCTCCAGGGGCCAGCCTAAGGGCAGCACATTGACTGCATCACACCCCAAAGCTCCACATGTGCAGGGCGCTGCAGTCTCTGCGCGTTATTCAAAAAGTTCTTTGGTGTGGGCCTTTTTTGAGACGAGTGCATCAGATCGCACCGCTGCTATTTGCAATATATGTCTCAAGCGTATCTCGCGTGGCCAAAACATCTCCCGCTTGGGTACCACATGCTTGACCAGACATATGTTGACCTGCCATGCAGTTCGTTGGCAAGCGTATCTAAAAGACCCACACCAAAGAACAAAGACGATCTCTCCTTGCTCCTCATCAGCTGAGATTTCCAACCCCACTAGACCTTCAGTCCTCTCTGCGACCTGCAGTGAGAGGAATGAAGGTGTAGAATTAGGTGTGTCACAGCCAAGTACTTATGGGCAATCTGCTTTTGGTACACCGACGTCAGATTGTACCAGGCAAATTTCCCTGCCCCAGCTGCTGCACCGCCGAAAGAAGTTTGCTCCCAGCCATCCACATGCCCAGCGGTTGAATGCTAGCTTGGCAAAATTGCTAGCACTTCAACTGCTGCCTTTTCAGTTGGTAGACTCTGCCCCCTTCCGTGAGTTTGTGGAATGTGCGGTTCCTCAGTGGCAGGTACCCAAACGCCACTTTTTCTCACGGAAGGCGATTCCGGCTCTCTACCGGCATGTGGAAGGCAATGTCCATGCCTCGCTGGACAGGGCGGTCAGCGGTAAGGTGCATATTACCGCTGACTCATGGTCCAGCAGGCATGGACAGGGACGTTACTTAAGTTTCACGGCGCATTGGGTGACTCTGCTGGCAGCTGGGAAGGATGCAGGACAAGGTGCAGTAGTGTTGGAGGTTGTTCCGCCACCACGCCTCCAAAATGCTGATTGTGACACACCTCTCTCCTCCACCCCCTCCTCTTCTTCTTCCTCCATGGCCTCTTCCTCGGAACCAGCGGTGCTCCGTAGGCGTTCAAGGGGCTACGCAAGTACGCAGGCCAAAAGATGCCATGCGGTGCTTGAGCTGGTGTGCTTGGGGGACAGGAGCCACACTGGGGCAGAGGTTCTGTCAGCTCTGCAGGGGCAGGTTCAGAGGTGGTTGACGCCACGCCAACTTAAGGCAGGAATGGTGGTTTGCGACAATGGCACCAACCTCCTCTCTGCCCTCCGACAGGGACAACTGACCCATGTGCCCTGTTTGGCTCACGTCCTTAACTTGGTGGTGCAGCGGTTCTTGGGCAGGTACCCGGGCTTACAGGATGTCCTGAGGCAGGCCAGGAAAGTCTGTGTGCATTTCCGCCGGTCATATAATGCCAGTGCTCGGCTGACGGACCTCCAAAAGGAGTTTAACCTGCCCAAGAACCGCCTAATCTGTGACATGCCCACCAGGTGGAACTCGACGTTGGCCATGCTGCAGCGGCTGCACACGCAGCAGAGGGCCATCAATGAGTACCTGTGCGACTATGGCACCAGGACAGGGTCAGGGGACCTTGGTTTTTTTTCCCCACGCCAGTGGGCCATGATCAGGGATGCATGCACTGTCCTGTCACCATTCGAGGAGGCCACGAGGATGGTGAGCACTGACAGTGCATGCATCAGTGACACTGTCCCCCTTGTCCACCTGTTGGAGCACACGCTGCGTGGGATAATGGACAGGGCACTTGAGGCAGAACAGAGGCAGGAAGAGGAGGACTTCCTTAGCTCTCAAGGCCCCCTTTATCCAGACAGTGTTCCTGCGTGCCCGCCGATCACACAGGAAGAGGACGAGAAGGAGGAGGAGGAGGAGGAGGAGGAAGATTGTGTCAGTATGGAGGTGGAGCCTGGCACTCAGCATCAGCAGTCTTTAAGGGATCAGTCCCAAGGAACACATGGACTTGTACGTGGCTGGGAGGAGGTGGCTGCGGACGTTGTTGTCCTTAGTGACCCAGAGGACTCCGGACCGAATGCCTCAGCAAACCTACGCTGCATGGCCTCCCTGATCCTGCAAAGCCTGCGTAAGGATCCTCGTATTCGTGGTATCAAGGAGAAGGACCAATACTGGCTGGCAACCCTCCTTGATCCACGTTACAAGGGTAAGGTTGCGGACCTTATCTTGCCATCGCAGAGGGAGCAGAGGATGAAACATCTTCGGGAGGCCTTGCAGAAAGGTCTGTGCAACGCGTTCCCAGAGACTGGGAGGTTACAAACTCCTGTTTCTGGACAACGTGTTGCTGAGGCTTCGGTCAGTCAAAGAAGGAGCGGTGGAGAAGGTGGCCGTCTGACCGATGCGTTCAGACAATTTTTTGGTCCGCAGCCCCAAGGTATGATCGGTTCCAGCAACCATCGCCAGCGTCTGTTTTACATGGTGCAGGAATACCTAGGGGCAAGATCAGACTTGGACACCTTTCCCACCGAAAATCCTCTGGGTTACTGGGTCTTGAGGATGGATCACTGGCCAGAGCTTGCACAGTATGCAATTGAGCTACTGGCCTGTCCTGCATCCAGCGTTCTTTCGGAACGCACATTCAGTGCTGCTGGAGGCGTGGTAACCGATCACAGGGTGCGTCTGTCCACCGACTCGGTCGATCGGCTGACCTTCATAAAAATGAATCAGTCTTGGATCACCACCAGCTACCAAGCACCTGATGCAGATGTAACCGAATAATTTTTTTTGAAATCTCAGATCCCTTCAAAGACTGCCTATGCTGATGCTGAGTGACTATCCCTGAGTAATTATCCTCTTCCTCCTCAATCATCACGCTGATAGCTTGTAAGAACATTTTTGGTTCTGGGCGCCACCACCAGTGCCTAAGGCACAATTTTTCAGCCCCTGTTTAACAGGGGCGTGTAATTACAATTTTTGATGTAATACTTTGCAGCAGGGCTCGTTCCTGCATTCCAACTAGAGTGTCTGTGAGGGGTTGCAGTGTTGTGGCACCAGCACCAGTGCCTAAGACCCAATTTTTCAGCCCCTGTCTAACAGGGGCGTGTAATTACAATTTTTGATGCAATACTTTGCAGCAGGGCTCGTTCCTGCATTCCAACTAGAGTGTCTGTGAGGGGTTGCAGTGTTGTGGCACCAGCACCAGTGCCTAAGACCCAATTTTTCAGCCCCTGTCTAACAGGGGCGTGTAATTACAATTTTTGATGCAATACTTTGCAGCAGGGCTTGTTCCTGCATTCCAACTAGAGTGTCTGTGAGGGGTTGCAGTGTTGTGGCACCAGCACCAGTGCCTAAGACCCAATTTTTCTGCCCCTGTCTAACAGGGGCGTGTAATTACAATTTTTGATGCAATACTTTGCAGCAGGGCTTGTTCCTGCGTTTCAACTAGAGTGTCTGTGAGGGGTTGCAGTGTTGTGGCACCAGCACCAGTGCCTAAGACCCAATTTTTCAGCCCCTGTCTAACAGGGGCGTGTAATTACAATTTTTGATGCAATACTTTGCAGCAGGGCTTGTTCCTGCGTTTCAACTAGAGTGTCTGTGAGGGGTTGCAGTGTTGTGGCACCAGCACCAGTGCCTAAGACCCAATTTTTCTGCCCCTGTCTAACAGGGGCGTGTAATTACAATTTTTGATGCAATACTTTGCAGCAGGGCTCGTTCCTGCGTTCCAACTAGAGTGTCTGTGAGGGGTTGCAGTGTTGTGGCACCAGCACCAGTGCCTAAGGCCTAATTTTTCAGCTCCTGTTCAACAGGGGCATGTAATTACAATTCTTGATCTAATATTTCACAGCAGGGCCCTGTGAGGGCTTACAGTGTTTTGGCCACAGCAACACCTAAGGCCCAAATTTCTGCTGAGTATATAGGGTAGGACCCTACTTTCAAACATCTAACTTACAAACGACTCCTACTTGCAAACGGAAGGAGACAACAGGAAGTGAGATGAAATCTACCCCTAAGGAAGGGAAATTCTCTCCTGTAAGAGTTAATATGGGAAAACAATTTTTCCTTTCCACTGATGCTTTCCAATCCTTGTTCCACAAAAAAACACAAATTTTCAAAAAACATTTTCATTGGGACAAAAAAGTGAGGTGAAATCTTCTGAAGAGGAGGAAAGACGCAAAACAAATGTCACAGGGGTGATAACCCTTCCCTATGTTTTCCAAAAAGCTTAGAAAAGATTTTTTGGCTGGAGCTAAACACATTAAAAATGTTCAAAATTACAAACAGATTCTACTTAACAACAAACCTACAGTCCCTGTCTTGTTTGCACCGCCTGTATACTGCTGTTCAGAGTATATAGGGACCTTTCCTTATTTTAATTTGGGTGCGGGGTTCCCCTTAATATCCATACAAGACCCAAAGGGCCTGGTAATGGACTGGGGGGTACCCATGCCGTTTGTCTCACTGATTTTCATCCATATTGCCATGACCCGACATGACATTAAACCCGCAAGCAGTTTTAAATGAGATTTTTTCCTTTAAAAATGACATTTGGTGCAGGGACTGTTCTAAACATGGGAAACACGCGTCACTTTACAGGCATACTATAGACACCCCCCAGGTACGATATTTAAAGGAATATTTCACTTTTTTTTTTTTACTTTAAGCATCATTAAAATCACTGCTCCCGAAAAAACGGCCGTTTTTAAAAGTTTTTTTTGCATTGATACATGTCCCCTGGGGTAGGACCCGGGTCCCCAAACCCTTTTTAGGACAATACCATGCAAATTAGCCTTTAAAATGAGCACTTTTGATTTCGAACGTTCGAGTCCCATAGACGTCAATGGGGTTCTAACGTTCGTGCGAACTTGCGGTCCGTTCGCGGGTTCTGGTGCGAACCGAACCGGGGGGTGTTCGGCTCATCCCTAGTCACCAGGCCAAGCTAGGACTTAATCGTCACCTGACTTACATTTATTAACAAAAGCCATGTGATCATTCTGTCCTTCTTGATCTGGTGATCATCAATGGGAAGGAAAATACTGTATATTATCAATGGATAAGGATCAATAGGAGGAGAATTGCGTAGTGAGCAGGGTCTTATTATAGTCATTCTGAGCGATCTCAAACCTAAAAAACCCAACAGCACCCTCAACTCTTCTCTTCGCTTCCTGGAGAAAAGGCTTCTCTCAGCTCCCTCCAGTGCTGTTGCTGTACTCTAGGTGTTTTTTTTTTTTTCTCTTTTGAAAGGGAAAATCAGAGATCAGATTGATCAAATCTGCAGATCGGCAGAGATCACATGACCAAATACCTGGGGTTTGGACGCAGGACTAGAAGGAGACTGAAGCATCCCGTTCTCCAGGAAAGGCCGTTCGTATAACAAGCCAAGCAAAACTGATTTATTTCAAAATCTTTGCTCTTCCCTCAACAGGATGTGACAACGTCATCTTGATCTGGGACGTGGGGTGCGGGCAGTCAGTCATCTGCATAGATGAGACGCACACGGACCTCATATACAGCGTGGCCTGGAACCTTGACGGCAGTCTCATCTGCACCTCATGTAAAGACAAGAAGATTCGGGTCATTGAGCCCAGAGTCGGAACCATTGTAGCGGTATGTCTGCAAAAAAATTTTTTGTGCTGATAGCATCAGCAACGCAAAGGGAGCTTATTCCACGTGGCAGGACCACAGACAGGGACGATAGGCAGCCAATCAGGTCTCGTTTTACATAAAGGGTACCCTCATGGCATGATTAAAATGTAAATCTAAGACACCTCGGCAGAACATAGCCTTGTTACTTAGGGCTATAAACCTTTGTCTAAGTGTGAGGGCGCAAAACGCCTACTGCATCACCGGCAAAAATGTTTATTGGATCCAAAAGTCAATTACAAACATAGTAGGGAACAAGCGTATCAAATATCCACTCCAGCTGCCAGGCAATGGTATCTGACCATGTGTGACACAGCTGAAAGGCTAACGTGTTTCGGGGGACATACCCTCCTTCTTCAGGGTTGAAGAAAGTGGTAGGTCCCCCCGAAACATGTTAGCCTTTCAACTGTGTCACACATGGTCAGATACCATTGCCTGACAGCTGGAGTGGCCTACAGCCCCCCTAGTGGCTCAAAAGGAAAATACACAATATTTCATAACAAAGAAAAGAAAGAGAGTTTCTTAAAGGGGATGTCCACAACCAAAACTAAGAACCTGCCTCCTTTCCTGGCTGGAGGATGTCCAGCATTAACTAGCTCTTTCCTTCCCAGCCTGATTGTCCCAGGCCTGCCCCTTTCGTTCATTGGATTTTAGTTCTTTCAATCATGGAGACACATGTGGGCGTTACCTAGGGTGGACAGTCTGCCTAGGAACCCCTCACTCCACCAGACACCCACCCATCAAGACATTGATTGATATTTGCATAACTCCTCCCACTGCTTGCATCCGGGCTAAGGGCTCTTGAGAGGAGTACTGTGGCGAGGAGCTGTGATGTGTTCAAGAAGCCATGTACAGCCCCCTTCCATCCCCTCCCATCAGCCATGATCTGCTTGTGTTGCATAGAGAAGCACAGAGAACCGTGATGATATGATATTTTAAAAAATTAGATACGAAGGGGGAGGAAGTAACCAGGGAAGGCAGGGGAAAAAAGCAGATTGAGTTTCAGCTTAACGTTGCCTAGAAGAGCCTCATATCCCCCGTATTGTGTTTGTCTTTACAGGAGAAGGATAAACCCCACGAGGGCAGCAGACCGGTCCGTGCCATCTTTGTGTCCGATGATAAGATCCTGACCACTGGATTCAGCAGAATGAGCGAGAGGCAGTTGGCCTATTGGGATACAGTAAGTGGAGACGTGCAGTGGTGTATTTTGGTTTTGTGCTGCCCTAGGCAAGACTAAAAATCGCCCATCCCCCATGTAAACTTGTCCCATCCCTTCCTGTTTAAGATCCACCCCTTCATCTGTAAACCCCACCCCTTTT
>JBBGZY010003913.1:0-28301 GCA_037952925.1 Lithobates clamitans | reverse complement strand
ACACCCCCCAATCCCCAATGACACCCTCCCCAAATCCCCCCTCCCCAAATCACCCCCTCCCCAATCACCCCTCCCCAATCACCTCCTCACCAACTCACACCTCCTATCACCCCTCCCCAAATCACCCCTCCTCATCCCCCTCCCAATCACCCCTCCCAAATCACCCTCCAATCCCTATCACCCCCCCAATCACCCCTCCCCAAATCACCCCTCCCCAAATCACCCCCTCCCCAAATCACCCCTCCTCAAATCACCCCTCCTCAAATCACCTCCCCAAATCAACCCTCCCCAAATCGCCCCTCCTATCACCCCTCCCCAAATCACCCCTCCTCAAATCACCCCTCCTCAAATCACCCCTCCTATCACCTCCCCAAATCACCCCTCCTATCACCCCTCCTATCACCCCTCCCCAAATCACCCCTCCTATCACCCCTCCCCAAATCACCCCTCCTATCACACCTCCCCAAATCACCCCTCCTATCACCCCTCCCCAAATCACCCCTCCTATCACCCCTCCCCAAATCACCCCTCCCCAAATCACCCCTCCTCAAATCACCTCCCCAAATCAACCCTCCCCAAATCGCCCCTCCTATCACCCCTCCCCAAATCACCCCTCCTCAAATCACCCCTCCTATCACACCTCCCCAAATCACCCCTCCTATCACCCCTCCCCAAATCACCCCTCCTATCACCCCTCCTCAAATCACCCCTCCTATCACACCTCCCCAAATCACCCCTCCTCAAATCACCCCTCCTATCACACCTCCCAAATCACCCCTTCCCAAATCACCCCTCCCCAAATCACCCCTCCTATCACCCCTCCCCAAATCACCCCTCCCCAAATCACCCCTCCCCAAATCACCCCTCCCCAAATCACCCCTCCTATCACACCTCCCCAAATCACCCCTCCTATCACCTCTCCCAAAATCACCCCTCCTATCACCTCTCCCCAAATCACCCCTCCTCAAATCACCCCTCCTCAAATCACCCCTCCTATCACCTCTCCCCAAATCACCCCTCCCCAAATTACCCCTCCTCAAATCACCCCTCCTATCACACCTCCCCAAATCACCCCTCCCCAAATCACCCCTCCCCAAATCAACCCTCCCCAAATCACCCCTCCTCAAATCACCCCTCCCCAAATCAACCCTCCCCAAATCAACCCTCCCCAAATCGCCCCTCCTAGAAAAATTCTTACCTGCCACTGCCCCCAAATTCTCCCTCCCAACACATTCTCCCCCCCCCCCCCATCTCCTTGTGGTGCCCCAAACCTCACATAATACTACAGTGCCCAGGGCAGCCGCCCCCAAGTGCCAACCCCTTGTCCCGGCCCTGGTTGAGTCAAACCATTTAACACTAACAGGGGGTGCTTACACTGATCAGATATTATTTGTTGGTGTATCTAAATCTGCTAGTCCATCTAACATTCGCCCCCCCCCCCCCTCACCCAACCTTCTCTGACTCACAATGCTGCTGTTCACAGCTGTGCTCCTTAGTCCAGTGTGTGTGGGGGGAGGGGGGCTCTAATACAGGAGGTGTGTTACTAGTCAGATCACCGGGTGAAAACAGAGGGGGGGGGGCCTAAAAATGAAAAGGAATGCAGCCGCCACATCTAATGATTGGGAAGCTGCAATATGCAACGTTTTTAGTTTTGGGCTGCTGGCCCCTCCCACCAGCCATGATCTGCTGCATTGTACAGAGCTTGAGACCCCCCCAAAGTCACAGGACATGTGAAATCTCATGTTGGTCAATGAGAGACGTCTCTTAATTAGAAGTACTGAAGACGCTCCGACTTTAGAAAAAGGTTCCTGTGCTACTTCAAGGCGACTTCTATCCGACTTGTGCCCATAGACTTTAATGTTGATGTGATTTGGATGCGACAGAAAGATTACCCAGCATTCCCTGAAAGTCGCTTCAAAGTTGCGACAAAGTATTACTCGAGTCACCTGGCAAAGTCGCTCTGTAAGTCGTGCGACTTTCAGGTCTCCGTAGTGTAAAGGGCACCTAAAGGTGTATAATGAAAAGCAGGGAACGTTTTATTAGCATGTTAATGACGGGGGGGAGGGGTGATCGGGGAATATAAAATAGAAGCAGATTAAACATCAGATCATTCCATTGAAGAAATCTTCTTTATTTCTGTTTGCGATTTCCACATTTTGGTATTTTCTTGCTGGTGGAAGTCGCACGAGATCAACGCGTTTCTAAACATTTAAGATGTGAATTTGCATAGAAATTGTTGGTTTTGCTGTAATGTGTGTGTGGCCCCCCGGCTCCCCCCGCAGATCTACAGACGAGGAACATTTCCATAGATTTGATACTTTTTAAGCATTTAGCACTTTGCCGGAATTAGAATAATGTCTCGTCCTCGCGCCTTTCCCGCAGACATTTCTTAGCGATATCGCATGGCGGGGAATATAAATGACGCAATCTTTCTTTCTCGCCCCACAGAAAATAGCAGATAAGTCGAGATCATTGCTCAGCGGCGGACAGAAGAATCTCACACAAGTAAGTGGAGTCTGTTATCTCAGGAAGCTTCAAATTCTTGTTTATTCTCCATGATTCTGAAGACTTGTCGCCACCTGCGATTTACACTCATATAATAGCAATTTCCACTCACAAAATCACTCCGTTCAGCTCTTGTTGTGTTTTCAAACCACTCGGGGAACAGAAACAGACTTTTATTTCTTTATAGTCCATAGAGGGACACAGATATTAAACAATTGAGTTATACTGCCACCTACAGGAGACAGGGAGACTGGAATACAGATCAATTATAAGCCAGCCCCTGTGTAACCCCTCCTCTGCCCAGCCAGCCCCTGTGTAACCCCTCCTCTGCCCAGCCCCTGTGTAACCCCTCCTCTGCCCAGCCCCTGTGTAACCCCTCCTCTGCCCAGCCAGCCCCTGTGTAACCCCTCCTCTGCCCAGCCAGCCCCTGTGTAATCCCTCCTCTGCCCAGCCAGCCCCTGTGTAACCCCTCCTCTGCCCAGCCAGCCCCTCTGTAACCCCTCCTCTGCCCAGCCAGCCCCTGTGTAATCCCTCCTCTGCCCAGCCAGCCCCTGTGTAACCCCTCCTCTGCCCAGCCAGCCCCTGTGTAACCCCTCCTCTGCCCAGCCAGCTCCTGTGTAACCCCTCCTCTGCCCAGCCAGCTCCTGTGTAACCCCTCCTCTGCCCAGCCAGCCCCTGTGTAACCCCTCCTCTGCCCAGCTGTCTCCTGTGTGTAACCCCTCCTCTGCCCAGCCGTCTCCTGTGTGTAACCCCTCCTCTGCCCAGCCGTCTCCTGTGTGTAACCCCTCCTCTGCCCAGCCGTCTCCTGTGTAACCCCTCCTCTGCCCAGCCGTCTCCTGTGTAACCCCTCCTCTGCCCAGCCAGCCCCTGTGTAACCCCTCCTCTGCCCAGCCAGCCCCTGTGTAACCCCTCCTCTGCCCAGCCAGCCCCTGTGTAACCCCTCCTCTGCCCAGCCAGCCCCTGTGTAACCCCTCCTCTGCCCAGCCAGCCCCTGTGTAACCCCTCCTCTGCCCAGCCAGCCCCTGTGTAACCCCTCCTCTGCCCAGCCAGCCCCTGTGTAACCCCTCCTCTGCCCAGCCAGCCCCTGTGTAACCCCTCCTCTGCCCAGCCAGCCCCTGTGTAACCCCTCCTCTGCCCAGCCAGCCCCTGTGTAACCCCTCCTCTGCCCAGCCAGCCCCTGTGTAACCCCTCCTCTGCCCAGCCAGCCCCTGTGTAACCCCTCCTCTGCCCAGCCAGCCCCTGTGTAACCCCTCCTCTGCCCAGCCAGCCCCTGTGTAACCCCTCCTCTGCCCAGCCAGCCCCTGTGTAACCCGTCCTCTGCCCAGCCAGCCCCTGTGTAACCCGTCCTCTGCCCAGCCAGCCCCTGTGTAACCCCTCCTCTGCCCAGCCAGCCCCTGTGTAACCCCTCCTCTGCCCAGCCAGCCCCTGTGTAACCCCTCCTCTGCCCAGCTAGCTCCTGTGTAACCCCTCCTCTGCCCAGCCAGCCCCTGTGTAACCCCTCCTCTGCCCAGCCAGCTCCTGTGTAACCCCTCCTCTGCCCAGCCAGCTCCTGTGTAACCCCTCCTCTGCCCAGCCAGCTCCTGTGTAACCCCTCCTCTGCCCAGCCAGCCCCTGTGTAACCCCTCCTCTGCCCAGCCGTCTCCTGTGTGTAACCCCTCCTCTGCCCAGCCGTCTCCTGTGTGTAACCCCTCCTCTGCCCAGCCGTCTCCTGTGTGTAACCCCTCCTCTGCCCAGCCGTCTCCTGTGTAACCCCTCCTCTGCTCAGCCAGCCCCTGTGTAACCCCTCCTCTGCCCTGCGAGCCCCTATGTAACCCCTCCTCTGCCCAGCCATCTCCTGTGTAACCCCTCGTCTGCCCTGCCAGCCCCTGTGTAACCCCTCCACAACTCCCATCATGCCTCATCGTGTCTGTGAATGTCAGAGTTTTGCAATGCCTCCTGCTACGTGTAGTTCTGCAACAGCTGAAGGGACCATAGTTTGGAGATCCCTGATCTAGAGGCATCCCACAGGTATGTACAAACGTACATTGTAAATATTGCCATAACCTAACCACTTGCCAACCGGGCAATAGGCAGCAATGTGCCATAACCCCGATTATTGTGTTTTTCAGCCAGCGATTCTCTAACCAATAGTGGTGAGAGGGATTGCTCCCGCCGATTCCCAGAGGTTCTCAGACTTACCTGGATGATTGGTAGACCTGAGAACCAATCCAGTGGTTGCAGTGGCTGGTAACAGATGATTGGAGGAAGGATGGCCTCTGCTCATCTCTATGGTCTAGGAGGACTCCCCAGCTCGACTTCAAAGTAGTGCGACTTCATCAGCAGCTTGATGATATCTGTGTGACTTCATTTAACAGATGTCGATGCAAGTCACACAGAAATAGAGCTGTAATCTTTTACAAAGTCTCTGCGACCTGAACCGCGGCAATTTGTGCCTCTTTGGACCGTGAAGTCGCAATGCATGTCGCACTGGTGTGAACAAGGGCCTAACAAGGGGGGGGGGCAGTTCTATGAGGATTTAATGCATTTTAAAGGCCCCCCCTTTTTTTGAGGCTGTACTCATGAAGTTCCTTCAGCCTCTCCTGAGAACTTCCTCCTTAATTCTGCCATAAATGATTGTAGAATCTGCGGGACGTTTATAGGTAGGTCTGCCACCTCTCATCCTATGATTCTTTGCTGTGCAATGCTCCATTCCCGAGCGGAATCCTTGAAGAGAAGACCATAGTCGCATCTCGGGGGATTTGGATAATTGGGGAAGTCCTGGGAATGACGTGCGGAGTCCTTCCAGTGAGGTTGGATATAGACTTCTCCTGTGTGTGTATCTTTAAACTCATCTCTTATAGGAGGAGGGGGGAGGGTATAATCCCATTTACTCTTCACACTGCAATGGGTTTTAGTGCTTCCTATACAAAGCCCCGGTAAATGGAAATCTTGGCGCCCTGCATTGCCCCGGTGTGTGCCGGTGGACGGTTGTGCCCGGCGTTGGGCTCTTCTCCGGCTTATCTCACCTTTTCAGTTTTGTGGGATGTTAAGCTCTCTTTTCTCCTCATTGTGCTCCTCGCTTTCCGTTCCATAGACATAAGCCGCTTTGTATTCTTGTATGGGTCCCCAAAGTACTCCCCGCCCCTCCCCCGCTCAGTGTTGGTACATAAGAAGGAGCCGCGGATGTGAGATTCCCAGGAACATAATTGGAGGATTTACAGAATGGTAAGAATTTGTTCTGGTTTATAGTGAATGTCAAGGAGACATCAGGAGAACACTTTCCGCACCTCTCCGCAGCGTATTCACATTTCATCTGAAGGCAGAGAAATGTCCGCCGATCCTGCCAGAAATCTATTCCTTCCTGTAGTGCGGTGACAACGCATGAATTTGGTGTCAGCCCTGCCCGGTTGTCTAACAAACTCTGGTTAAAGGGGACATTCACTCCCAGAATAATGTGTGTCTGCATCCTGAAGCCTCCTGGAATATCCCCATCATGTATGCCAGGAGCAGGGACACGCGATGGCCGGTGGGCAGACCCTCCGGCATGTTATCAGGGGCCCACTGCAAGAACCCCCAAGAGACAGACGACTCCCAATGACTTCAGAGAAGATGATTGTGTTGGCTGTATTCACAAATGTCTTACACAGCTCAGCCCCTGCTGCAGCCTCTTACCTTGTGACTTGCTACAAAGTTACAATGTACAGTCTGATCACTGGGGGGAGAAGAGACTCAGGAAATGATGACTACTCCTTCTACAAAGTTACAATGTACCGTCTGATCACTGGAGGAGACTGAGGAAATGACGAAGACGACTCCTTCTACAAAGTTACAATGTACAGTCTGATCACTGGGGGAGGGGAGACTGAGGAAATGACTCCTCCTCCTTCTACAAAGTTACAATGTACAGTCTGATCACTGTATTGAGCACAGTCTGATTATGGATATTAGCGGTGACCTTCTCAGCTGCACATGAGAATGACAGCGTTTGACGGACTTCCCCCTCTTTTTCAAAAGAAAATTTGAAAAAGGAGGGTGAAGTCCCTTGAAACGCGTTGTGCACACCCCCCCTCTCCCGACAGCCATCAGGCATTTTGACAGCTGTCATCCTCGTGTGCAGCTTAGAACGCTGTGCTATTATCCATACCTTGAGATGGCTTGGCTCCCTGTCCTCCTCTGTCTCTGTTTTATTCAGTGATGCCTTCAGCCTTACTCTGATCACAGCTGCTTGGTCTTAGGTGTTCCCCATTGATGCCGTTTCATGCCAACTTCATTGTAAGTGTTCTGCTTATTTGAATTAAGTGATTTTTTTTTTATTTGATACTGACCACAGCGCCCCGCTGTTCATTTTCTGCTACATTGGGAAACCTTGGCTCCTCCCATTCATGTGGATGTTACGTGACCCTAAACAATGTTGGTGACCAAGTCCACCCCTTCATGGAAACAGTGTTCCCTGATGGCAGTGGCCTCTTTTAGCAGGATAATGCACCCTGCCACACTGCAAATATGGTTCAAGAATGGTTTGAGGAACATGATGAGTTTGAGGTGTTGACTTGGCCTTCAGATTCTCTAGATTTCAATCCAATTGAGCATCTGTGTGATGTGCTGGAAAAACAAGTCCAGTCCACGGAGTCCTCACCTCCCAACTTACAGGACTGAGGCTTGGTTCACATATATGCAAATTGGATGCATTTTCAACAGCATCTTATGTGAATCGCACCATCTTTTAATTAAGCTGGTTCACAAAAAAGGTCCTGGGTGATTTGGGGTCTTGTTAAGGGGCCAATTCAGGTAAAAATTTGCACCTGAACCAGTGAACAGAACCGAACTGAAACCATGGCCACATGTGTGTGAACCCAGCCTTAAAGGATCTTCTACTGATGGCTTGGAGCCAGATGCCTTCAGAGGTCTAGAGGAGTCCCATGCCTGGACAGGTCAGGAAAGGAGGACCTTCTCAATCTTAGATGGGTGGTGATGAAGTTCTGGCTGATTGGTGTATCGCTATTTTAACTACAGATTTAACGTTGCGTTCCTCTGTAAATAGCGGGTTTATTGCTTGTAATCAGACCAGTAGGACCTTGTTAGACTGACTGCCTTGTACGATCTGTGGTGGTACGATTGTACGTCATGATACAGTCAATGCGGAGGATTGTGGAGTCCTAGTCTGTTATTTTGGCGGATTCCTGTCAATGTATATCCCGGCCCCCAGCTGTGATAAACCCATTGTTGTGAGAGAATGGATGGAAAATCTTATCCAACGTGTCACCTTGCGGAGAGGAAGACTTTGGAGCCCATCGAATGCGAGAGGAAAGGAGCTGACATGGAATCCAGCCTGATGAGCGTGTTGATAATCTGATTAAGGCGAGCGCTCTGCCCGGCTCATCCAGATCTTGAGATATATTAGGAAGGATTGCGGGCAATGTGCGGAAAAACATACGGATTTCTCCGAGCTAAGTAGGCGCTGGATGTGTGCAATGTCATGTCCTATGATATCCTTCTGTCCCCATTTCCTTCTGCTTTGTGGTTTTTCGAGGATGTAAAACTTTGAGTTTTCCTGGTAACAAACCAGCGGTGAGAGTCCAGGTCAGGGGGTGGAACCCAGGTGCCGGGTCACCAGGGCAAGGTGCTGCCCGACAATTTGTATCATCTCTAGGAAATTACATTTTAGTCATTTTGAGTATACACAACATTGGAGCCCTAAAGCAGAAGGAACCAACGAATAAACATCACCATCAAGATTTTGTACTCTCAAATCTTTAGTCTGGTGGTATCATTGGGCCTTTTTTTAATTAGTTTTATTCATTCATAGAAATAAAAGAACAAGTACAACAGTCATTCTGGTGTTTGACGTCTCTTTACAGCAGGTTATTGAAAGCATAATAAAGCCCAGAGAAGATGTCACAGTAACAAGTTGCTAGAATAAACGTGCTGCATGGAGTGACCAGGTTCCTGGATCCAGAGAATCCAGTGTATGGTGGGTGTGAAACACATCCCAACGAGGCATGGGGCCCGTCCCAGTCCTACATTTGAGGCATCGGTACGAGAGATAGATGCCATCCCAGTCTACATTTGAGGCATCAGTACGAGGAATGGGGGCCATCCCAGTCCTACATTTGAGGCATCAGTACAAGGGATGGAGGCCATCCCAGTCCTACATTTAAGGCATCGGCACGAGGGATGGGGGCCATCCCAGCCCTACATTTAAGGCATCGGTACGAGGTAAGGGGGCCATCCCAGCCCTACATTTAAGGCATCGGTACGAGGGATGGGGGCCATCCCAGTCCTACATTTGAGGCATTGGTACAAGGTTTTGAGGCCCATCCCAGTCCTACATTTGAGGCATCGGTATGAGGGATGGGGGCCATCCCAGTCCTACATTTGAGGCATTGGTACGAGGAATGGGGGCTATCCCAGTCCTATATTTAAGGCATTGGTATGAGGAATGGGGGACCATCCCAATCTCACATTTGAGGCATCAGTATGATGGATGGGCCGCCCCAGTCCTACATTTGAGATATCGGTACGAGGGATGGGGGCCATCCCAGTGCTACATTTGAGATATCGGTACGAGGGATGGGGGCCATCCCAGTGCTACATTTGAGATATCGGTACGAGGGATGGGGGCCATCCTAGTGCTACATTTGAGGCATCTGTACAAGGGATGGGGGCCGTTAAAGCCCTACATTTGAGGCATCGGTCTGGACCACAGATTCTTTGTTGACGTTTGGGGCTACCAGCATGGGCTGCCTACATAGATTTGGGCATGGACTAGGGTAGTGGTGGTAAACTTTCTGGATATAGGGCGCCTCAAGTGTGGCCCCTGCAATTACCAAAGGGCCAAACATAATATTCACTGAATACTTGGCATAAGAAATAGCAGACACACAACAGAATATAGCCAGAGGCTTTGGGCACGATGCAAGAGGTGGTCAAAACTGAACATGGTACATGAAATGGTCAGTGACTAGAGGCATGCTGTAGGGAGATGGTCAGGGGCTTCAGGTTTCATAAACTGGAGACATGGGATAGTGGCTGCAGAAGCCCAGTGGGCCGCAGGTTTGGCACCAGGGGACTAAGGGTTGTGTTGTCCCAAGTTATATGTGGTGAGGACCACCCGGTGGCCTATTTGAGTCGGAAGCTGACCCTGGCACAGTAATTATAGTATTGTGGGGCGAGAGTACTTGGTCAATAATTGGGCTTCAGAGGCCCTATGGTCCTACCTGCTAGGAGGCCACTTCTGACTAATACCAGACCATGCTTCCTTAAAATGGATGGTCCAGGCTAAGAGGCACAATTCAAGGACTACCCGCTGGTTCCATTATCTGTGATTGAGGTTCTTTTTGTATGAATCACAATAGATCTGATCGGGACAATAGTTGGGTCCACTAGAGGCTATCAGACCATCCTAGTGGTTTTGGACCATGCTGCGCAGCATCCCAAAGCCAATCCTTTAAGAAACGCTTCCTCCACGACCATCGCTATAAAGTTGTTTGCAGATGTTTGTCCGCACAGGGATCCTGAAACGAGTCCTATCAGATCAAGGGACTACTTTTTATGTTGAAGGTAAAGGGGAAAGGATGCATGCAGGCTGTGATTGAACATGCAGGTCTGAGGGCCCCGTGTACGCTCACTACTAGCCAGGAGGATAAAGACATGTTTTACAGAGTAACTGCACTTTTGTTGAGAGAAAAAAACATTCCCCTCTGGGTGATCTCCTGTACATTTTAACAACCTTTGTTGCAGATTCCTACCTTTTTGTTATTCTGAAGAAATCCACGTGTGCGTCTCGGTGCCCCTGTGGGAAAGTGAGTCTAATGGTTTCATAATTATCAATCAGCTGTGGCACCTGCAGGGCACTAATGAGGCAAGCTGCTGGGCCTGCATCCCTTTAGATGGGTTCCTATTGGAAATATCTCACCAAAAATGACATTTTTGTTGCAGGGGATGCCTGAAATCTGACTCTTATCTTAGTGTAGACTTCTGGGAAAATCAGTGAGCCAATCGCACAAGCAGGAAATTATGTTTCGGGGGGGGGGGCGTTCTGTACAAATTCTGTGTACGTTACACCTCCAGGCGGCCATATTGCATTGCATTTTCCGAAAATGACAGCGGCTGCAGATTGGAAAGGTCATTTTAAATAACATTCAATTACAATATGATTTGTGTCACAATTTTATACGCTGGATTATTTTTTCTTTCTTACCCCTTTAAATATCTGCTTGAAAAGCGATTAGCTCCTGCAGAAAGCAATATGTTAGAAAGTTTTTTATTTCCCTATTTCTTTTACCGGTCATGTTATACCCGTCATTTTCTTTTACTCTTGTCGTCCCTTTTATCCTCGTCGTCCATTTTTTACCCCCCCCCCCTCTTCCCTTTTACCCCCCGTCGGCCCTTTTAACCCCCCCCCCCCCCTCGTCGGCCCTTTTACCCCCCTCTTACACACACTCCCCGTCTTCCCTTTTACCCCCGTCGTCCCTTGTGCTGTGCCCGGTTTAAATTTCTATGTTCATAACAGCTACATTTTTCCCTGTCCTGTAACATCGTATTATTATTATTATTATTTCATCTTCATGTAGAGTGCTGGTTGTTTTATGCCGTCTCTTCCTCTTGTGTAAGAGCCCCATTTATTGCATTGAAGGTATTCGTAATACCTCTGTGGGTTCCAGAATGTAAGAATTTCTGTAATCTAAGGACATGATCAATTATTAAATCTTCCTCCCGCCTCATCCTTTCTCTAATACTCTGTACAATATAACATTTCCCGCACTCCACTTCCATGTGCAGCCATCATCTTGTGTGTTCATCTGTATCATCCCGGAGAAAAGTCACCGCAACCTTAAAAATGCTTCTCTAGGTGGTAAAGGTCGAATTGTGACAGAATAAATAATACAATTAAAATATCACCACTGTGAGGAAAGCTTCCGCCTTCATATTTCAAGGGGTTTTTTTTCTCGCCTTTGTGAATTTAAAGTAGAAATCATAAGTGCAAATTCTCCAAACCAGCTTAATTGACAAGCACTTACTTTGTTACAGCCTTATTCCAAAATGGTTGAAATTCATTGTTTTCCTCAAAATTCTACAAACCATCTCCCATAATGACAACATGAGAGAAGTTTGTTTTGAAATCTTTGCAAATTTATTAAAAATGAAAAAGGGGAAAAAATCCCATGTCCATAAGTATCACAGGCTCCTCCCATGTACACAAGTCTCACAGGCTCCTCCCATGTACACAAGTCTCACAGGCTCCTCCCATGTACACAAGTATCACAGGCTCCTCCCATGTACACAAGTATCACAGGCTCCTCCCATGTCCATAAGTCTCACAGGCTCCTCCCATGTACACAAGTATCACAGGCTCCTCCCATGTCCATAAGTCTCACAGGCTCCTCCCATGTCCATAAGTATCACAGGCTCCTCCCATGTACACAAGTATCACAGGCTCCTCCCATGTCCATAAGTCTCACAGGCTCCTCCCATGTACACAAGTATCACAGGCTCCTCCCATGTACACAAGTATCACAGGCTCCTCCCATGTACACAAGTATCACAGGCTCCTCCCATGTACACAAGTATCACAGGCTCCTCACAGGCTCCTCCCATGTCCATGAGTCTCGCAGGCTCCTCCCATGTACACAAGTCTCGCAGGCTCCTCCCATGTACACAAGTCTCGCAGGCTCCTCCCATGTACACAAGTCTCGCAGGCTCCTCCCATGTACACAAGTCTCGCAGGCTCCTCCCATGTACACAAGTCTCGCAGGCTCCTCCCATGTACACAAGTCTCGCAGGCTCCTCCCATGTACACAAGTCTCACAGGCTCCTCCCATGTACACAAGTCTCACAGGCTCCTCCCATGTACACAAGTCTCACAGGCTCCTCCCATGTACACAAGTCTCACAGGCTCCTCCCATGTACACAAGTCTCACAGGCTCCTCCCATGTACACAAGTCTCACAGGCTCCTCCCATGTACACAAGTCTCACAGGCTCCTCCCATGTCCACAAGTCTCACAGGCTCCTCCCATGTCCACAAGTCTCACAGGCTCCTCCCATGTACACAAGTCTCACAGGCTCCTCCCATGTCCACAAGTCTCACAGGCTCCTCCCATGTCCACAAGTCTCACAGGCTCCTCCTCCATGGTGGTATCTAAACTCAAGCATCACCCCCGTCTCTCTGCTGGGTCCCTAGCTTGGCACTCCAGCTACTTCTCAAGCTTCACCCCACTGGCCTGCTCGGTCCCTGGCTGGACACTCAAGGCTGCTCTGCAGGTGTCACCTCCACTGGTTGGGTCTCTGGCTTGATACCCACTGAACTTTCCCGATTCTTCACCGTCCTCATCTGGTGAGAATAGGATTCCGGTACTTACTTCAGTTACTCACTGTGGTTCCGGGTAATCAGGTGGATGGTCCCTTAGTGGTGACAGCTTCCTCTCTAAGTCTGACCACGACAGGTTCTCTGGCCGGCAGAACCGTCACTTATGGTTGGACTGCGAGCCGCAATCCCAACCCTACTCTGCTCTCCTGCTTCTGGATAGGCCCTCAGACAGCCTGGCAGCCAGATGTGCCCGAGATAGGCCCAACCTCTGGCCTAGCAACCCGTTCACCCAGACAACCGTCCAGGTGGCACAGAACCCCGATCACCTGACTCCACCCGAATATATAGGCTCTCCCAGCAGGCCAAGGGATCCAAGAATACCCCTGCCCATTGGCTGAGATACCCCATCCATCCATAATCTGACTTTGGGTGGCCCTTCTCGTATCTAGTACCACCAAGTACCCGGCCACCTAGTGAGAAAAGTGTAGCAATCAGACTTGGAGTGAAATCAATTGATCCTCAACAATAAGCCAAGGCAGCTATACCTGGCAGGTAAATTTAGGAGCAACCCCACCTAAACACCAGGGTGCTACACTTAAGAAATGCGCTGGAAAACATATGTCCTTTTTTATGGTGAAGAAAAAAGGGGAAAAGAACATACCTGGAACGCATCCGGTCTGTGCTTCTATAGTGTGAACACATAAAGTTTCCGTACAATATATATATATATATATATATATATATACACACACTATATTACCAAAAAGTACTGGGACACCTGCCCTAATACGCACTGGTCCGAATCATTTGGTGGAGGGGGGATTATGGTGTTGGGGGGGTGGAGGGGATTATGGTGGTGGGTTGTTTTTCAGGGGTTGGGCTTGGCCCCTTAGTTCCAATTAAGGGAACTTTTAAGGTGTCACCATACCAAGACCCCAAACTCGCACATCCATGTCTTTATGGACCTTGCTTTGTGCACTGGTCCAAACCATTTGGTGGAGGGGGGATTATGGTGTGGGGGGGAGGGGGGATTATGAGGTAGGGTTGTTTTTCAGGGGTTGGGTTTGGCCCCTTAGTTCCAGTGAAGGGAACTCTTAAGACATCAGCATACCAAGACATTTTGGACAATTTCATGCTCCCAACTTTGTGGGAACAGTTTGGGGACGGCCCCTTCCTGTTCCAACATGACTGCCCACCAGAGCACAAAGCAAGGTCCATAAAGACATGGATGAGGGAGTTTGGGGTGGAGGAACTTGACTGGCCTGCACAGAGTCCTGACCTCAACCCGATAGAACACCTTTAGGATGAATTGGATGCCACTGAGTCATGTGAGTGTGCGCACCAAGACAACGCACCAGCCCACAACGCAAGTTTTTAGTGAATATCATCACTGTGTTCTGAGCAATCCTCCCGATAGGAGTGATCAGCGGTCTTTGATCACTCGGCTCTCGGTATAAAGGTGTTGGGAGACAACTAGAGCATCGAATCAAAGCTGCAGCCATCTAGGTGAATATAAATGTTTCTTTATTTTTTTATTTTTTTTAAGATTCCCCAACTTCTCTCTTAACTGATAAATCTCCACCATTATTACCCATAAAACAGGAGATTTGTTTTAAAAGATAAACTCATGAATATTTCTGTGTGGAATGGAAAGGGGAGAAGATTCTTCAGATCCACATTCACATCCCAACCTGACGATCGATCTCCGGCTGCTGCACACGATTTCTATTGGTTGGCTACACAGTGAAAGATCTCAGTTATATTTGGAGGATGGAAATAAATCTATTGTTGATTTTAGTTTTATGATTTTTTTTTTCGTTTGTTTTTTTTTTTTTTTCAATCGCGTCTCAAAGCTCTGAATGTAACGCGGGAGGTGTAGATGTCGGCGTCTCATCAGCGATTCAGAGTACTCTGGGAAAACACAGAGGCCGGAGGTACTTACACCGGTGTGATTACATTCTTGGAGAGGAAGGAACTGGGGAACAAAAGCAATAACTGCCTTCCAGTTACTCCCGCTGCCCTTTTTGTCATTGCAGCAGTAAACATCCCCGAACAGAACATCGAACGTATGTTTCCATTTATGTCACTGAGCCGGGAGTGTGTGTGATATGAATGGACACGCTGGTAACCTGTGAGTGAAAACTGCAGTTAATCATCCCCTCCTCCCCTGAACCGTGTCCTGGAGGAGGTCAGAGCCGAGCCTCACACTGCCAGGACTGTGAAATTGTTATTTACAGAGCGTGTCTCTGGAGAAATGACGTCATCCCGCCAAGAATTACATCCGGGGATATAGCGCTCTTTTCCTACATTTTACACCTACTGATCCAGCTGTGGATGGATAGTTTTCCTTATCGCCCACCAACCAATGAGGAAAGGCGACAACTTTCTGCGTTCAAATTCATGAGATTTTATTTATTTTTTTGTGCTTAAAACTTATGTTGGGGTAAATGAGGTAAAACTCCCTCAATACACGCCTCTCTCTCCATGTTTTATTACTTAAAAAATACTCCAAGTACAGAAATATACCCCTTGATTTTCCAGAAATTCAGCTTATTACTAATCGTCCGAACAGTTCCTGTGCCGCAGTGATCTCCCAACTAACAATGTGCCCTTACTGCGAGACTACAGAGCTCCGCCTGTTTACTGCCCTTCTATACCCCCCTCCCCACCCCCTCCCTGCCCCTCTCCCACCCCCTCTCTGCCCCTCTCCCCACCTATCCCTCTGCCCCTCTCCCCACCTATTCCCTACCTGCTCCCCTCCCACCTATCCCCCTGCCCCTCTCCCACCTATCCCCCTGCCCCTCTCCCACCTATCCCCCTGCCCATCTCCCACCTATTCCCTACCTCTCTCCCCACCTATTCCCTACCCCTCTCCCCACCTATTCCCTACCTCTCTCCCTCCCACTCCCTGCCCCTCTCCCTACCCCTCTCCCACCCACTCCCTGCCCCTCTCCCTGCCCCTCTCCCTGCCCCTCTCCCTGCCCCTCTCCCACCCACTCCCTGCCCCTCTCCCACCCACTCCCTGCCCCTCTCCCACCCACTCCCTGCCCCTCTCCCACCCACTCCCTGCCCCTCTCCCACCCACTCCCTGCCCCTCTCCCACCTATTCCCTGCCCCTCTCCCACCTATTCCCTGCCCCTCTCCCACCTATTCCCTGCCCCTCTCCCACCTATTCCCTGCCCCTCTCCCACCTACTCTCTGACCCTCTCCCACCTATTCCCTGCCCCTCTCCCACCTATTCCCTACCTCTCTCCCCACCTATTCCCTACCCCTCTCCCCACCTATTCCCTACCTCTCTCCCTCCCACTCCCTGCCCCTCTCCCTGCCCCTCTCCCACCCACTCCCTGCCCCACTCCCACCCTCTCCCTGCCCCTCTCCCACCCACACCCTGCCCCTCTCCCACCCACTCCCTGCCCCTCTCCCACCCACTCCCTGCCCCTCTCCCACCTATTCCCTGCCCCTCTCCCACCTATTCCCTGCCCCTCTCCCACCTATTCCCTGCCCCTCTCCCACCTATTCCCTGCCCCTCTCCCACCTATTCCCTGCCCCTCTCCCACCTACTCTCTGCCCCTCTCCCACCTATTCCCTGCCCCTCTCCCACCTATTCCCTGCCCCTCTCCCACCTATTCCCTTCCCCTCTCCCACCTATTCCCTGCCCCTCTCCCACCCCCTCTCTGCCCCTCTACCACCCACTCTCCCACCTATCCCCCTGCCACTCTCCCATCCACTCCCTGCCCCTCTCCCACCCACTCCCTGCCCCTCTCCCACCCACTCCCTGCCCCTCTCCCACCCACTCCCTGCCCCTCTCCCACCCACTCCCTTCCCCTCTCCCACCCCCTCTCTGCCCCTCTCCCACCTATCCCCCTGCCCCTCTCCCACCTATTCCCTGCCCCTCTCCCACCCCCTCTCCCACCTATTCCCTGCCCCTCTCCCACCTATTCCCTGCCCCTCTCCCACCTATTCCCTGCCCCTCTCCCACCCCCTCTCTGCCCCTCTCCCACCCCCTCTCTGCCCCTCTCCCACCTATTCCCTTCCCCTCTCCCACCTATTCCCTGCCCCTCTCCCACCCCCTCTCTGCCCCTCTACCACCACCTATCCCCCTGCCACTCTCCCACCCACTCCCTGCCCCTCTCCTGCCCCTATCCCACCCCCTCTCTGCCCCTCTCCCACCTATCCCCCTGCCCCTCCCCCACCTATCCCCCTGCCCCTCCCCCACCTATCCCCCTGCCCCTCTCTCCCACCCACTCCCTGCCCCTCTCCCACCCATTTCCTGCCCCTCTCCGACCCACTCCCTGCCCCTCTCCCAGCCCCTCTCCCAACCCCTCCCTGCCCCTCTCCCACCTATTCCCTGCCCCTCTCCCACCCCATCTCTGCCCCTCTCCCACCCCATCTCTACCCCTCTCCCACCCCCTCTTTTCCCCTCTCTCTATCCCTCTCCCCCACTTATCCCCCGCCCCTCTCCCCCACCTATCCCACTGCCCCTCTCCCCCACCTATCTCTCTCCCTCTCCCCCACCTATCCCTCTCCCCCACCTATCCCACTGCCCCTCTCCCCCACCTATCCCTCTCCCTCACCTATCCCTCTCCCTCACCTATCCCTCTCCCCTACCTATCCCTATCCCCCGCCCCTCTCCCCGTCCCCCACCTAACCCACTGCACCTCTCCCCCACCTATCCCTCCCCCCCACCTATGCCCTATCCCCCCTCCCACCAACCTATCCCCCCTCCCCCCAACCTATCCCCCCTCCCCCCAACCTATCCCCCCTCCCCCCAACCTATCCCCCCTCCCCACAACCTATCCCTCTCCCCCACCTAATCCCCTGCCCCTATCCCCCCGCCCCTCTCCCCACCTATCCCCCCCGCCCCTCATTTCCACCCATGCCCCCCGCCCCTCACCCCCACCTATCCCCCCTGCCCCTCACCCCCACCTATCCCCCCTGCCCCCTCCCCTACCTATCCCCACGCTTCCCCCCCACATATCTGCCTCCCCCACTTATCCCTCTTCCCCACCTCTCCCTCTGCCCCACCTCTCCCTCTTCCCCACCTCTCCCCCTGCCCCTCTCCCCCTGCCCCTCTGCCCCACCTCTCCCCCTGCCCCTCTGCCCCACCTCTCCCTCTTCCCCACCTCTCCCTCTGCCCCACCTCTCCCCCTGCCCCTCTGCCCCACCTCTCCCCCTGCCCCTCTGCCCCACCTCTCCCTCTTCCCCACCTCTCCCTCTTCCCCACCTCTCCCTCTTCCCCACCTCTCCCCCTTCCCCACCTCTCCCCCTTCCCCACCTCTCCCCCTGCCCCTCTCCCCCTGCCCCTCTCCCCCTCTCCCCCTGCCCCTCTCCCCCTGCCCTTCTGCCCCTCTTCCCCACCTATAATCCATCTATATAATCCGGATGCGCCGCAAGATCGCTTTTATCGGCGGCGGGAGAGGGCCGCCGCGCTCTGGTGCCCTCCGTCGCTTACCGGAGCCGTTGGCGGAGGCGATCGGATCATCTCACGCCCACAGCTCTTAAAGGGCCTTCTCTTTTTGACCTCCCTGATCTCATATTTAAGAGGACCTGTCATGCTTTTTTTCTATTTTTACATTCCTTGTAATAGGAATAAAAGTGACACTTTTTTTTTTTAAAGAACAGTGTAAAAATAAAAAACGAAAGGTAAAATATAATAAAACTTTTTTTTTTTTAAACTCGTTCTGTGCAGAAGCGAAGGCATACGTGAGCAGCGCCCGCATATGAAAATGGTGTTCAAGCCACACATGTGAGGGATCGCCGCGATTGGTAGAGCGAGAGCAATAATTCTAGCCCTAGATCTCCTCCGTAACTCAAAACATGCAACCTGTAGAATTTTTTGAATGTCGCCTATGGAGATTTTTAAGGGTAAAAGTTTGTCGCCATTTTGAAGCGTGACATGTTGGGTATCAATTTTCTCGGCGTAACATTATCTTTCACAATATAAAAAAAATTGGGCTAACTTTACTGTTGTCTTATTTTTTAATTAAAAAAAATGTATTTTTTTCCAAATAAAAAGTGCACTTGTAAGACCGCTGCACAAATACGGTGTGACATAAAGTATTACAACGACCGCCATTTTATTCTCTAGGGTGTTTGAAAAAAATGTATTATATTTGGGGGTTCTAAGTAATTTTCTAGCAAAAAAAACTGTTTTTAACTTGTAAACAACAAATCTCAAAAAGAGGCCCGGTCCTTAAGTGGTTAATAAAAACAAAATGTAAAAAAAGAAATACATTGCATTCCATTTTCGCATGTCGCTGTGCCATGCGTTGTACAGAGCTTGTTGTTTGCAGCGATTTGTCTCTCAAGGTGAAATTCACACACCAGCGAGTGACTCATCGCCTCTCAGATTTCTCACATATAAAATGTTACTTTAGAGAATAAAGTATTAATAAACAAAAATCTTAGGGCTCATTCACGCAAGCAGAAAAAAACAAAAAACGCTTCTTTTGGATGAGAACTGCGCATCCTGTTTTATTTATAGCATCTAAAAGCAGCACTTTAGTCACCAATGAGCCCATACACACACAACTGTGCCCAGCTGCAAAAATGTGCGCAGAAAAAAATAAAAGGTAGGATACGTCTTTGCGTCCAGGGCAGCGCATGTACCAAAATAACATTGATGTCCTTTTCTTCCCCACAAGTAGAGCTTTCTTTTGGTGGTATTTGATCACCTCTGTGGTTTTTCTATTTTTTGGGCTAGAAACAAAAAAACAGCGACAATTTTGAAAAAAAACCAATACTTTTTACTTTCTGCTATAAAACACCCAATAAAAAAATGTAAAAAATCAAATTTCTTCATCAATTTAGGCCAATATGGATTCTACGTAAAAAAAAAAAAAAAATCCCAATAAGTGTATATTGATTGGTTTGTGCAAAAGTTTACAAACTATGGGATATTTTTATAGAATTTGTATTTGATTTTTTATTCTTACTAGTAATGGCGCCGATCAGCGACTTTTAGCAGGACTGCGACATTGCAGCGGACAAATCTGACACCAAGTGACACTTTTTGGGGACCAGTGACACTAATACAGTGATCAGTGCTTAAAAAAAAAAGTACTTCCTGGCTGGGAAGGGGTTAACATCAGGGGCGATCAAATGGGCCCCTAGGGAGTGCTTTCTAATTGTGTGGGGGGAGGTGCTTTGATTGGGGGAAGACAGAGATCCGTGTTCCTGCTTAACAGAAACACAAGATCTCTATCTTCCCCCTCACAGAACGGCGGTCTGCCTTGTTTACATTGGAAGACCGCCGTTCTGCCTCTCCTGAGAACGATTGGCATGTCCGGGCGGACTGCGCCTTCACAGCTGGCTTCTCACTGTGCTTTGTGATTGGCATCACAGCCTCCTAGTACCTGTGAGGTGTTCCAGAAGGCGGCAGCCAAAGAGAGGGAGACCGATCTTCTGCTCAGGTAGACGATCAAAAAAAAACACTGTAGCTTCTGTCCTCCTCACCCGGTCCTGTTCTTTGTTGGTCTTCGGGTCCCCGGCCGGCATGTTTATTGCGGGAAGCCGGCTGTGACTTCCTGTAGCTTCACAACCGGCTTCTCACTGCGCTTTGTGAATGGTCTCGCAACTTCCTGCTACCAAAAAAAGGTACCAGCGTCCCCCCCCCCCCCCCCAAAAAAGTAGGTGAGATGAGGCGGAAAAGGGGAACTCCCCCTTTTGGGTGAAATTCCCACTTTAATTGTACAGCGCCTCTATGATGAAACAAAGTCTTGGTTGGAATGTGTCAGAAGAGGAGGTTCTCCAAGGCAAAGCCTTATTTTTCTTGTCCGGAACAATAAAGCTGCAGTCATGACCGGATTTCATGGTGGGCCGCCAGCTGACATGTTCAGTTTGCATCCCAAGCAAAGCTTTCACTTGATTATTAATCAATAGATCATTTTTATTTATTTTTCATACAAATTTAAGATACTTTATTTTACCTAAACCTGTTTTCACCTGCTGTCTGTATATTGATGCCTTGTGCTGGGAAACGTTGTCCTCCTTATGAGAGCCTACAGCAGGGGTGGGCAACCTCGGCACTCCAGCTGTGGTGAAACTACAAATCCCGTCATACCTCTGCCTCTAGCATAAATAATGCCTGTGATTGTCAGGGTCTTGCAATGTCTCATGGGACTTGTAGTTTCACAACAGATGGCCGAGGTTGCCTACCCCTGGCCTACAGCCATCAGTCCTTGTTTTCCGGCCGTCGGTCCTTGTTTCCCGGCCGTCGGTCCTTGTTTCCCGGCCGTCGGTCCTTGTTTCCCGGCCGTCGGTCCTTGTTTCCTGGCCGTCGGTCCTTGTTTCCGGGCCGTCGGTCCTTGTTTCCGGGCCGTCGGTCCTTGTTTCCGGGCCGTCGGTCCTTGTTTCCGGGCCGTCGGTCCTTGTTTCTGGGCAGTCGGTCCTTGTTTCCGGGCCGTCGGTCCTTGTTTCCGGGCCGTCGGTCCTTGTTTCCCGCCCGTCGGTCCTTGTTTCCCGCCCGTCGGTCCTTGTTTCCCACCCGTCGGTCCTTGTCTCCCACCCGTCGGTCCTTGTCTCCCACCCGTCGGTCCTTGGCTCCCAGCCGTCGGTCCCGGCCATGAATGGGATACTTCATTGACAAAACTCACTTTCAGTCAGCCGGAGGGCAAGTGCTAAAGTATAAGTTCACCTTTTGGAACGGGTTCCCCCACCCCCCTCCGTATTTCAAGTGGAACATGTTCCAGATCCTGCTACCTCCCCTCCCCCCCCCCCCACAAACTTCCCCTTGGTGTGACTGTTGATGTGGGCTTCTCTCCCCGCACGCGTTGTCCCAATCGACAGCACAGCCAAGCGGGGCTCCGCCCACACGTCCGCATCATTCACTCAGTTTCCTGTGATTGAATAAACTTCAAGTACCGTCGGCCACCGCGGCAAACCGCTTATAGTTCTGAAAGAACTGCGAGGATCCTGATGAGTGCCCTTGTAGTTCATTCACAAGCCTGCAGCTTTCAAACAGACAGCTTGTATGGAGGTACGGGCCGAAAGCTTGCGGGGCTTGTCTGCTGAACCCTGACATTGCCCCCCTAATCCACTAATCACAGGTGCAATGCTTTCTGCAGTGAAAAATAATATATATAATAAATGCACAATTTTATGTCTGCAGAAACATTTATTTTTTCCAAAAACTTGAACTTATCCTTTTATCCAATAATGTATTTGTTTTTAGACAATTAGACAATTACAGTATTTAAAAAAAAAAAAGCTTTTTTTAAATGATGACGAATGTAGCAATTTTCAATGTTGGCAGATTAAAAAAAAAAAGAGAGCAGGGTTTTTTATTAAAACAATATACCAAATAAAAGCCTTCTATAGCCTGTAGCTATGCAAATTAGTCATATTTATTGTCACCTACTGCTACGTTTGGTGTAGGCAGCAGATAATGAATAAAATGAAATGAGCCCTCCGGCCCTTTGTGTATTTTCTGGGCTCTCTAAAGGTTTATCGGCATTTCTATCACACGAGGAGCCGTGCCTAAATTCAAAACCATAAAAGACTGAATCATATATAAGTATTTCTATGTTCCTCCATGTTAAGTGAAAGGTTATGGGGGGGAGGGGGGGGCGCGTCTGTTACCTCTCACCATGAGCCTTTGCAGCCCCCGATCCCTACAGACAATCCTGTCCAGAGTGCCTCTGACCAAATCCCAACCCCCCCCCCTCCCGCCATTCATTACCACTCCCTAATCTGACTGTTCTGTAATAAGGGAGTGCAATGGGTGACTGACAGACTAAAGATGGATCTGTGAAGGCGCCTATGAATCACAAATCACTCGACTTAGTACAATCCTGACACAAATATCCTACAAGGCCGAATGTAAGAGGGTTCTAATCCCTCCCCTGAAACTACACAATTGAAGGTAGAATTCTTTGTCAGTATGATACAATCTACGGCAATTTGTAATGTAATATATCAAAGTGAAAAAAAACACAATTACAATTCACCTGCTCCCATGATTCATATTAGTCTTCTTTGTAACCATGGCAACAGTATTCAATTTGAAGGCAGGACTACTTGGAATTGTCATCCTCTTGCATTGGACGTGCTGCTTTACTCTGCAAAGTATGCAAAAAAGGAGAAAGGTTGATGCCATGGAAGACATTGTTTTGTTATTACAGTTGAATAACAGTGAAACATCCAACAAGTTTCGGCCCATCAGGCCTTAATCAGTTTTATTATTGCACTTGAATAACAGTCAAATCCAACATGTTTCGGCTATCGAGCCTTAATCATGGCTGCCACGATTAAGGCCAGATGGCCAAAACGTGTTGGATTTTTGACTGTTATTCACCTGC
Source organism: Lithobates clamitans (assembly GCA_037952925.1). NCBI lineage: Eukaryota > Metazoa > Chordata > Amphibia > Anura > Ranidae > Lithobates > Lithobates clamitans. The sequence goes on along the minus strand of JBBGZY010003913.1, from coordinate 5,212 downwards.
AATAAAAAAACAATGTTTTAGCCGACTTCCATGGCACCAGCCTTTCTTTTTTGCATGAATTGTACATGGAGGTTTGCAGAGACTTCCCAGGCTGAGTGCTGGGTTCTGGAGGCTCATCGGGCATTACACAGGAGGTAATCGCTCGGATGCGCCTGTTCCAGTGCTCTGAAAAGTGCTTGAGGCTCAATTACAGGAAGCCTGTGGTGTGAAATAGGACATCCCTGGACAGTGCGATTGTGTTTACTGCGCTCAGATTTTTATCCCCTGTGCAATACCTGGATTTCAGGCTTCGGCGCAAATATCAAAGTGAGAGCGGTAATTCTAGGGCCAAAATTCATGGTTAAAGGAGAAGTTTGGGGTTACCTAAAAAAAAAACATACATATTCACCCCAATATTGCACAATCGGTGTGATGCTGCAGCTGTCCCCCGCCAACTCGAAGCCTGCGAGATCTCATGACCGCTGATTGCTCGGTTGTTGGTCAATGGAGAGTGGGGACTCAGTCACCATTCTCTGCTCTGCCCCTCCAATGCTCACTGGAGCGTTGGGCTGATGGAGAGGCAGATGCAGCTGACTCCGGCTCTAAGCCACACACTGAGAAGCTGAGCAACCTGCTGAGCAGGAATCTGGGTGGATCCTGACAATATGGCCGGGATCGTTCCAGAGTCTGTGACATCAGCTTCTGCTGAGCAGGAATCTGGATGGATCCTGACAATATGGCCGGGATCCTTCCAGAGTCTGTGACATCAGTTTCTGCTGAGCAGGCATCTGGGTGGATCCTGACAATAAGGTAGGTGTGACATCAGCTTCTGCTGAGCAGGAATCTGGATGGATCCTGACGATATGGCCGGGATCCTTCCAGAGTCTGTGACATCAGCTTCTGAGCAGGCATCTGGGTGGATCCTGACAATATGGCCGGGATCCTTCTAGAGTCTGTGACATCAGCTTCTGCTGAGCAGGCACCTGGGTGGCTCCTGACAATAAGGTAGGGATCTTTCCAGAGTCTGTGACTGGTCTGTGACATCAGCATCTGGGTGGATCCTGACAGTCTAGCTGGGATCCTTCCAGAGTCTGTAACGGGTCTGTGACATCAGTATCTGGGTGGATCCTGACAACATAGCCGGGATCCTTCCAGAATCTGGAGTGGGTCTGTAACATCAACATCTGGGTGGATATGAATATTATGGTTGATATTGTTCCAGAGTCTGGAGAGGAGGAGGAGTGAGGCGCCGGGTCACGTGAGCGGCGATCGGTGCTCTGAAATGAGGTATAATCATCAGACACAGGAACACCTATACTTAGGAGACCAGGAGGATTATATAAAGTATGAAATTTTATTTCAGCAGCTGGAGTGGAGGGGGGGCAGTTCCTGACACAAGAGCCGACGGGGAGGGGGGACAGGAGAGCTGTGGATCATGGAGGAGCGTAAACTGACCACTGTGTCAGGGCTCAGCAGCCATAATACACAGTGGTCAGTTTACAAAGGGGAGGATAGAAACTGTCACGATCAGGCAGGTATTTTAGGTGTTACAGGGTGCCAAATGACAGCACAAGCACTGTGCTGTATAAAATGCTTTAAGGGAACAGGATCCAATTATTATTTTTTTTAGGTTAAAACACTTTAAGAAAAAAGATCATAGGCTAAGGGAAAAAAAAAATCCAAAAAGTGAATTTAGGGTTAAAGCTGGGTTCCAGAACTCCCCCAACATCTTTACTCCAAGGCCTCCAGCCCACCTGGCCCCCCTGTGTCATATGTGAAGTCTGTCCTGCTCTTAATTAGTCGGATGATCCGCTGAGGAGGGATATTCTCGCAGAACTTGAGCTCAGGGCTTTTATCCTTTGGCGCTCTGTGATTTTCTTTGGCGATTTATTTATATGTTCTTCAGAATAGCATTTCTCTCGTACTTTACCCTCCGTCTTCCGAAGTCCTCCTAAAACGCTTCCCTCGCCTCGCTCTCCTCTCACACTTGTTGTCAAGCTGATGAAGGCAAATAAAGCGTGACATTTAGCTTTCTGTTGGCGGCCGAGCGCTTTGTGCGGCAGGACGGGAATAGAAGCTGAAAATCTCCAGTCTTCTCACATTAAAATATTTTGTGACTCCTCACATTTTTTATTTAGGAGATGTGAACGGACTGAACATTTTAATATCCCGGGCAATATTGTCACACCGCCTCCCGCGCTCACTTGTTCCGGAACATCTGCTGTACACTTGGCTGGAGAACTCGGTCCTTGACAAGGATGTTCTGCACCGACCAAATTCATTGTTGTGCCAGAGCCATTCAGTCCCAGCACAGCTGGTAAAGGGGGAACTCCGGCCAAAATGCCAACTAAAAATAGACACAAGCAGCAGTTTTGACTGCCAAAATATTTGCCACAGTGTGTGAAGGTAACGCCGCTCCTCACTATGGCAGCTCTGGTGCTTCATCGGTCACCACTCATTGGACTATGAATGGGGACCTTCCTGTGGCTCCCCATTTATTCTCTGGTTCCTGAAGAATGTTATATGCTATTATTAGAAAATGGGGTGTTGTTTTTTTGTTTTGTTTTTTTCCTCCTTCCTTCTTTCTGTCCTTCTCCCCGTCCTTCTTTCCATTCTTCTGCCTTCCTTCTCCTTCCTTCATTCTGTCCATCCTCCCTTCCCTTCCTCCATTCCTTCCTTCCTGTCCTCTTTTTTTTCTCCTTCCTTACTCTTCTCCTTCCTTCCTTCCTTCCTTCCTTCCTTCCTTCCTTCCTTCCTTCCTTCCTTCCTTCCTTCCTCTTTTCTCCTTCCTTCCTTTCTCTTTTCTCCTTCCTTCCTTCCTTCCTTCCTTCCTTCCTTCCTTCCTTCCTTCCTTCCTTCCTTCCTTCCTTCCTTCCTTCCTTCCTTCCTTCCTCTTTTCTCCTCTCCTTCCTTCCTTCCTTTCTCTTTTCTCCTTCCTTCCTTCCTTCCTTTCTCTTTTCTTCCTTCCTTTCTTCCTTCCTTTCTCTTTTCTCCTTTCTTTCTTCCTTCCTTTCTCTTTTCTCCTTCCTTTCTTCCTTCCTTTCTCTTTTCTCCTTCCTTTCTTCCTTCCTTTCTCTTTTCTCCTTCCTTTCTTCCTTCCTTTCTCTTTTCTCCTTCCTTCCTTTCTCTTCTCCTTCCTTCCTCTTTTCTCCTTCCTTCTTCTCCCTCTTCCTTCTTCTCCCTCTTCCTTCTTCTCCCTCTTCCTTCTTCTCCCTCTTCCTTCTTCTCCCTCTTCCTTCTTCTCCCTCTTCCTTCTTCTCCCTCTTCCTTCTTTTTTGCTTCTTATTTTCATTAATTTACGGGATTTATATAGCGCCAGCAGTTTTAATATTGCCTCACAATATAAAGGGAGACAGTATAGTAACAATAAAATTCAATACATGAAGGATGGGAGGGTCCTGCTCCTGGGAGATTACAATTAAATATTAAAGCAGAACTAAAATCCCAAGTTGGTTCACTTTCAATCCCTCCACCAAAGCCAACAGAACAGAGATTTTTATTTATACTGTTCATTCCTGCTGCCATTCTTGCCCAGAATGATGTGTACCTGGTCCTGCAGCCTCCTGGGATATTTACATCATATTTCCCAGGTGGCTGCAGGGTGGCAGTCTAGAGGGCACTGCAGGGTGGCAGTCTAGAGGGCACTGCAGGGTGGCAGTCTAGAGGGCACTGCAGGGTGGCTCTAGAGGGCACTGCAGGGTGGCAGTCTAGAGGGCACTGCAGGGTGGCAGTCTAGAGGGCACTGCAGGGTGGCAGTCTAGAGGGCACTGCAGGGTGGCAGTCTAGAGGGCACTGCAGGGTGGCAGTCTAGGGGCACTGCAGGGTGACAGTCTAGGGGCACTGCAGGGTGACAGTCTAGGGGCACTGCAGGGTGACAGTCTAGGGGCACTGCAGGGTGGCAGTCTAGGGGCACTGCAGGGTGGCAGTCTAGGGGCACTGCAGGGTGGCAGTCTAGGGGCACTGCAGGGTGGCAGTCTAGGGGCACTGCAGGGTGGCAGTCTAGGGGCACTGCAGGGTGGCAGTCTAGGGGCACTGCAGGGTGGCAGTCTAGGGGCACTGCAGGGTGGCAGTCTAGGGGCACTGCAGGGTGGCAGTCTAGGGGCACTGCAGGGTGGCAGTCTAGGGGCACTGCAGGGTGGCAGTCTAGGGGCACTGCAGGGTGGCAGTCTAGGGGCACTGCAGGGTGGCAGTCTAGGGGCACTGCAGGGTGGCAGTCTAGGGGCACTGCAGGGTGGCAGTCCAGAGGGCAGGCCGGGGGCAGGTCCGGCACGTCATCAGAGCTTACAGCCTACACCCCGAAGAGGCAGCCAGCTGATGAGGACCAAGGGATGTTGGCGTGGGTCCCGCTGTGTGGCACCTGAACAGTGTAGCGCAGCAGAATGATGCTGTGTGGGTGAGTATGTGCTTTGAAGAGAACACAGCAGTGCAAGTAAGCAGGGAAAAAATACATGGGGGGGGATGGGGAGTTTAGTACCAATTTAACTAGCAGTACAAACCTTTAAACCACCTTCGATCTCTTGTGGTTGTGAATTTATTATCTTCTCAAAGATACTTGTCTGAATGCAATCCGTTTCTAAGGCCCAGTTCACACCTGAGTGTATCGTTTTCAGGCAGAAAGTCGCGTGATTTTACCGCAATTTTATACAGGTCAAAAGGTCACCAATGTAAAAAGCAGAAAAACGCCTGTAATCTGCCTAAAAAGAGTTCGGGGGGCAGTGAAAGAAGGCCGTTGAGCCGCAGTTTTATACCACCCTTCTAAAGATGCAGTTGCTTAGGGCTGTACATTGTTTAGTCTGTGTTCAGAGATGCTCAAATTAGCACTGGTATGATCTCCAGGGACCCCCCGGGGAGCCCTGCACCCTATTCCCTGCCCCACAATACAAGGACAGTGAATACGGAAGTGCGGTCTTCAGGCTAGGACCATTAGAAGCCGAAGCCGGACCAATTACACCGCTTTTCCCGCTCCTCTGGCCACAGAGCCAACAAGTCTGTTTGCTTTAGCCGATTACCGAGCATCATCCTCTTTTAGGCAGCAGCGGCTTTAACCGCGTTGCCCAAACACTCCATTCAGTGAGACTAATGAGCCTTAAACCTGGCTTTGTCTTTGGGCAGAAGGTGTCAAACACAAAATAAAAGATAATGAATGGAAATAAATCTCGTCTGTAACGGTATTTAGGATAAGAGACTATTCAGCTCTGACTATTCCTGATAAATTCCAGAATGATAGTCTGAC